>PVJO010002222.1:46850-149087 GCA_004026905.1 Hystrix cristata | reverse complement strand
CTTTCTTTCTTTCTTTCTTCCTTCCTTCCTTCCTTCCTTTCTTTCATTTTTGAGACAGGATCTCACTACTTAGTTCAGGCCGGCCTTGAACTCACTGCATAGCCCAAGCAGGCCTTGAACTTGCCACAATCCTCCTGCCTCAGCCTCCGGAGTGCTGGGCTGACAGGCATGTGCCACCATGCCCAGCTTCAGGCTGTTTCTTGATTTGAGTTCTTTAGGAGGGTTGGAGGCCTTAGGTTTAATCCCCAGAACTCCCACCAAAACTGGGCCCCTAGCTGGGCGTGGTGGCGCACACCTGTAATCCCAGCACTCGGGAGGCTGAGGCAGGAGGATCACCCACAAATTTAAGGCCAGCCTGGACTACATAACAAGATCCTGTCTCAAAACAAAAACAAAAACAAAAACACAAAAGAAATCAAACGGAATAAATATAAAAAGGCTGGGAATGGAGCTGTGTGTGAAGGCTTTGGGTTCGATCCTCAGTACCACATATGTGTGCGCACACACACAATCGTTTTTTTCTCTGTATAGATATTTGGGTTGAGTCTGTTTTGTTTTTTGTTTGTTTTTGTTTTGATTTTTGTTTTTTGTTTTTTGTGGGTTGTTTTTTTTTTCTGAGACAGGGTCCCGCTATGTAATTCAGGCCAGCTTTGTACTCACTATGTAGCCCAGGCTGGCCTCTACCTTGTGGCGATCTTCCTGCCTCAGCCTCCTGAGCTACATCTCCAGCCTCCTGTGCACTGCCACACCCAGCTTCAAGTATTCAACTGACCCAGCTTCATTTGTTGAAAAACTGCCCTTTCCCTTTCCCTGTTGCTCCTCCAACCTATAAAATCTCTCCAGAAAAGTAGAAGAGATGTTGGGCCTGGTTGCATACGCCGGTCATCCCAGCACTTGGGAGGCTGAGGCAGGAGGATTTCTGCAAGTTCAAGGCCAGCCTGGGCTACATAGTGAGTTTGAGACCAGTCTGGACTATATAGCGAGATAGCTAGACCCTGTCTCAACAAACTGAAAGTAACATAATAATAAAGTAGAAGGGAAAGAAAGCAGTTCATTGGTGCCCAGGGACCACCTGCACCTTGCGAGGTTTTGCCTCTCTGATGATGCAAAGAGCTGCCTGGGCCGTTAGAAGACTTCCTCTCACTCACTGGGAAAGAACAGCGAAGGTTCCGATGAAAGGGAGGGCGGGGGAGGCCGGGTGTTGCTAGGAAATGGCAGCTTTATAATATCTTCTTCTCTGTTGTAGTTTTTACTTTTGTCCAAACAAGTTGCAGACACCTAAAAGTCCAGCAAGTCCATGGGAAAATGCAAAGCAAAGTAGAGATCCCAATTACGATTGGGAGGGGGTTTCAATTTAGTCCCCTGGGGAAACAGCCCTTAAATGCACCGCACCGCAGAGAAGGGTTAGGCCAGATTCTTGGTAAGCAACGTGAAAACCAGCAGTGCGACACAGTTATTGCATGAGACTTCAGATGGCTAACTGAGCCAGGCGTGGTGGTGCATGCCTGTCATTCCAGCACTCTGGAGGCTGAGGCAGGAGGATTGCTGTGAGTCCAAGACCAGTCTGGGCTACATAGTGAGTTCATGGCCAGCTTCAACTACATAGCAAGATCCTGTCTCAAAAAACAAGAAAATGTTAACTCGGTATTATTTCATAGTTCCTTCTAGGTGTGTCGGTCACCTTCCCGTCGCTGAGATACAACACCCAACACCCATCACTTACAGGAGGGCTTGAGGATTCAGTCCAGGCAGGAACATCACGGTGGAAGGGCACGGAGAAGCGAAGCTTCCCAGGGTGACAGTGGTGGAGGGGAGGGGCCAGGGACCAGACTCAGTTTTCAAAGCCATGTGAGCACCTAGGCACACCCAGAAGTAGGCTCTACTACTACTCTCTTGGGCAAACCCTGCACCAGCCAAGTTACACAATCAAGTTTAATCAGCACACAGGATCTTATCCAACCAAGCCTAAGGAGTGGCTTCTCTGGAATCTCAGAATTTTAAAAAAATTGCTTGCATTACTGGGGATTGAACCCAGGGCCTTTGCACTGAGCTACAGCCTCAGTCTTCTTTTATTTGGAGACAAGTTTTCCCTAAGTCACTAATTTGCCCAGGCTGGGCTCAGACTTTCAGTCCTCCTGCCTCAGCCTCAGCTGGGATGACAGGTCTGCATCGCCACAGTCAGCTTGCTTTAGTCCCGAAGATAAAGCCATCGTACAAGCCAGGCATGCTTGCATCAGCCCGAAGCAATACCGATATTGCCATAACCGCCAGTGAGGCCTCCCCGAATAACAGACTCCGTACTTGACTGCAGAGGGACACTCACATCCTAGAGTGGATGGCATGACGTCACACCTGTCGCCTGCAGTCTCTATCTGCAAGTGCCAGCTTCCTGTCTCTATTAATGAAATGCTTTCTTTTCAATGCCATGCTTTCATCGCTTTTAGTAGGCAGCAGCCTGCTACCCAATTGTTCCCTTAAATAGGCTATTGAACTCTCGGTGATAGTGTTGAGCTGGGTCCTGGCCCATCGCCACCATGCTGCATGAGGGCCTGGGAATCCGTAGGAGATTTTGCCCACAATAGACTACGAAGCAGACTCATCACGAGTGTTCACATGAACACATCTGGGGCCGGGGTGAGCTTGGTGGCAGAGCATTTG
The DNA here is from genome assembly GCA_004026905.1 of Hystrix cristata. NCBI lineage: Eukaryota > Metazoa > Chordata > Mammalia > Rodentia > Hystricidae > Hystrix > Hystrix cristata. The sequence continues at coordinate 146,429 of PVJO010002222.1, read as the reverse complement.
CCTAGCATGTGCGAGGACCCGGGTCTCATCCCCAGCACCACAAAACACAAACACAAAACCCCACAAGTTGTGCGTGCTTGGTAGTAAAATGCAACTCTTCCAGCTATTCAGACAGCCCCTGTGAAGAGGGCAGCACAGAGAATTTCCCTGGATGCCCTCTGCCTTCTGGCTCTAGGGCAAGCGTCACTTGCTCTAGAGATGCCCTTCATGGAGGACCCAGTGCCAATGTCCCCAAGGGGCTGGCTTCCCTGTGGAAGTGCACGTCTGGCCTGTGGCAGTTGAGTGGAATGGCTGACTTCTTCTTTTTTTTCCCCCCTTTTCTTTTTCTTAAGCAGGGTCTCACTATGTAGTCCAGGCTAGCCTTGAACTTGTAGGGACCCTCCTGCCCCAGCCTCCCCAGTGCTGGGATGACAGGTGTGCACCACCACACACACCTGGAACAGCTCTTGAATCTGTTCAGGATCATTTTCTATTTCAGTTGCTACACTAAGGCTCTCCTCAGCTCGGCCTGTTGTGGCAGCCGTGGGCTGTGCTGAGCTCACCAGGCAAGGACTCTACACCAAGCTGCGTCCCAGCAGGCATCCCGGGGCAGCGAAGCCTCTGCAAAGTGCTGCACTGTGGTGACAAAGAGTCCAACAAGGTGCCCTGGAGATAGCTTGGTTCACAGGCAGCCCAAAGTGGTCTTGTGCCAGGACAGACAGCACGGTTAGCAGCACACGCGATTTTCGGCCCTGAGCCAGGAGTTGCTGCTGTTCACCTGTGTTATGGCTGGTGTCTAGAGGTCCCTCAAAGCCTCATGTGGTCATAGGTGGGGTGTTCTCAGAGGTGGCTGGATCTAGGGTGTGTGATTACTAAATTAGTCCGCTGATCAGTTTGGTCTAGTTCTGCTGGGATCGAGGATGTGATATTAGGATTAAGGGTATTAGGATTAAGTGTGGGAGTACTGCCCACCCTAAGGGCAGAGAGCCTGGATAAAATATAAGGGACAGAAAGAGGTTTATAAATCCCTTGCTTACCTTGCTGCTTTCTGCCCGTCTGCCGCCCCACCCTGCCTTGGATCCAGCTGCTTGTGAATTGAAACTTTTATGAACTGTGAGCGAAATAAATCTTTCCTCCCTTAATTTTGGGTGTTAAGTATTTTGTTTTAGCAACGAGAAAAGTAACTAAGACTACCCGTCTGATGTGGAGACTCACCCCCAGCCCCACCTGAGCTGCTGGTGCTTTCAGATCCGTCTATACCTCCAGCCATTTTCACTCTGAGCCAGCCCCTGAGTGTCCGCCAGTGAACTCAGTGGGCGCTTCAGTGGCAGGGCGCTCAGGGCTGGGAACCAGCGTAGAAGATCCCAGGGTCCTCTGTCCCTCCCAGAGCTGCGCGAAGGCACTGTTCACAGCCCTGGTCCCAGCTTTGGTACCGTTTGGTTTGTGAAGTATGCCAACCCTTAAATTGCAAGGCTGTATAGCTGCAGCGACAGCAAATGGCCAAACAGTTCCAAGTTCCAGCCAGGTGACAAACAGCCAGAAAGGCAGAGTGCCTGAGAAGGGATACCAACTCAAAGTTTCCCATAAGTGACTACAGAAAACAGCAGGCCAGTCCAGAGGCCCGGGCCTTTGCTGTCAACAACATTGGTCAGGTGTGGTGGCAGCACATGCCTGTCATTCTGGCACTTGGGAGGCTGAGGCAGGAAGGTTGCTGTGAGTTTGAGGTCAGCCTGGGCTCCATAGTGAGTTCAAGATCAGCCTAAACTATACAGTGAGACCCTGTCTCAAAACAATAGCAACAACAACAAAAGGACCAGATAATCTCTGAAGCAAAAGCAGAGAGTCAGGACTCCACTGCAGGAGGGGAAGAAAGAAGACAAAAAGAGAGAAGGAAAGAAGGGAGGAAGAGGAAAGAAGGAAAGGGGAGGGGAAGGGAGGGAGGAAAGGAGGAGAAAGAGAGAGAAAGAAAGGAAGGAAGCGTATGGTGGTGTACATCAGTAATCCCAGCATTTGGGAGGCTGAGGCTGAGGTGGGAGGATCACCTTGAGCTCGAGGCCAGCCCAGGGTACATACTGCCTTCAAGGCCAGCCTGGACTACAAAGTGAGACCCTGTCTCACAAAAGAAAAAACAATTAAAAAATAAGCCAGGCTAGGAGTAGGGATTTAGCCCAAGTGGTAGAGCGCTTGCCTAGCAAGCACAAGGCCCTGAGTTCCATCCCCAACAACCTCCGAAAAAAAAAAAAAAAGCCAGGCTGGGCACAAAAGCCCCTGAGTCCTTGTGTTGGTAGAGCCACGATTGGAACCCAGGGCCTGGGGCACACTAAACTGCTGCTCCACCATGGAGTTGCACACTTGCCCCTGTGTGCACCTTAGTGAAATCCTGCTTAAAAAAATAAAAAATTTGCTCAGGTTTTTTTTCTCTATGTAAATGTCTTGATTTCACTTCAGTATCATAGATGAGCTTTTGCAACACAATAAACCAGCACCCAACTGCTTGAATCATTCGGTTCTGCAACTCAGCTGTGTAGAACAGACTGTCTTTCATCTCCTCTCGTCTCCTTTGACCTCAGCTTGTACTCTTTGACTTCTCCAGGCTTTACTCTAGCTGTTTTCTTCCGATCCACCTTCCAGTTCACTAGTTCACTAATTCTCTCTTCAACTCCTGAGCTCTTAATTTTGATTATTGCATTTTATATTTCCAGACTTCTTTGGCAGTATAGGGGATTTATTTTATTATTTACAATATCAGGGATTGATCTCAGAGCCTTCATACTGAGCTACATCTCCACACTTGATCTTAGCCAAAAGGCCAAGAAGTGATGAGCTACATCTCAAATCTTTCCTTTTCTTTTCTCTTTCTTTCTTTCTTTCTTTTCTTTTGAGACAGGGTTTCACTAAATCACCCTGGCTAGGCCTGAACTTGTGATCCTCCTGCCTCAGCCTACTTGAGCAGTGGTGGGGAACCTATGGCCCACATGCTGCAGCTGGCTGTTTGTTATCATTGACAGCTGTAAAAGGTTAGGTATCTACCACCATAACCAGCTCTAGAATTTTTTTTTTTTATTTTAGAATTTTTATTAGATTCTTTTGTAATTTCAAATTGTTCACTGAATGTCTCTCTTTTGTCTTTTATTTACTTGAATGTATTGAATGTTTGCTTTTTTTTTTTTTTAAGATAGGCTCTTGCTATATATTTCAGGCTGGCCTTAAACTCACTGTGTAGCCCAGGCTGGCTTCAAACTCACAATCCTCCTGCCTCAGCCTCCCGAGTGCTGGAATTACAAGCGTGCACCACCATGCCTGGAAAATATCATTTTGAAATCTATCCAACAATGCTGTTATTTGGAGTTCTGTAGTTCTGTGTCTACTATCTATCATTTTTCTGATTTGATCTTTGTTTGTTTGTTTGTTTTGGTTTTTTGTGTGTGTGTGTCAGGGATCGAACTCAGGTCCTTGCACTTGCTAGGCAAGCACTCTAACCACTGAGCTAAATTTCCAGCTTCTGATTTGATCTTTATTGCATGTTTTTCTCTCCCTAGGGCCTGCTTGGTTTGTACTGAGTGCTAACATTGTATGTGGAGCCCTAAAAATAATCCATGGCCCAGCATTCCGAGAAGATTCACATGCACGTCAGATGACAGCTGGACACTGAAATCTCAGATCGCTTTAATCCAATTTAGTACTCTGGGGGCCAGGACCACAGGCTGTGGCAGGGCAGTCTGTTCCCAGTTTGCACTGTTCCTAGACCTTTGGTTTCCAAGCCCAAGGGACTTAGCCAGACCCTCCTTGGCAGGCCCAGGACTCCAGTATTTGACCTTTGCTCCAGAAGTCTGTCCAGAACTCTGCTCAGTCTCTCAGACTCTCTGTTGCCTCTTCTGAGTTAGCAGGTGGTCTTCAGGGATAAGCAGCCTTAAATGTATATTGTCAGCCTTCCTGTAGTTGGGACAAGATCCCTGGTAGCACAATTTAAAAGGGGGACGTTGTTTGGCTCATGACTTCAGAGGGTTCAGTCCATGGTTGGCTGCTGCAAGGCAGGAAGAGTGTGGTGGAAGGGTCTGGTGGGAGAGAGCTGCTCACCCTATGACAGCCAGGAAGCAGAGACCAAGCAGCCCCCACCCCCACAACAGCACATCAGTCATGAACCCATCTGTGGGTGAACCTGCTGATGACTGTAGCACCCCATGATCCAGTCACCTTCCAGACCCCTGCTCCTGGGAACCCAAGACTTTGGGGACATTTTAGATCCAGACCATAACAAATACTGAGCTCATCTCCCAGAATCTGTCCTCTTTCTCCCAGTCTTGCTCCCATAATGCTTCCCTGCCCGTTATCACAGGGGTATTTGCGAGGCAGTGTTTTCCCTGCTTTGCTGAGTTCCTCTAGTTGTTCTCAGTAGGTGCCAGGGTTCAGACAATACAACACAGACATCATCAGCATCTTCTTAGTCTCTACTCCCAGTGCCAGGTCTCCATGGCCTTTGTTTACCACTTTACCCAGCGGTCCCCAAGCTTTTGTCTGCTTCCTCAGAGATGTGTCTAGATCACCTCCAGTTCCCAGTCACTGCAGATAATGCTGCATGCCCTTTGTCACACAGGCCACCTCACTCCTTGGGAAGAACTTCCTTTTATTTTTCTCTTTCTTAATATGCAGTCTCGTTATGTTGCCCAGGCCAGCCTCAAACTCCTGGGCTCAAGTGATCCTCCTGCCTCAGCCGCCCAAGTAGCTGACAGGTGCACATGATCGCACCCCACTATGTAAGAATCTCCTTGTGATGTGTACTTGAGCATAATCACGGGGTTTTTTGTAGTCTTGAGGATAGAACTCAGGAGTATTCTACTACTGTGCTACATCTCTAGCCCATTTATTTATTTACTTAAATCTTTTTTTTTTTGAGACAGGGTCTCCCTATGTATTCTAGGCTGGCCTTGAATTCACTGTGTAGCCCAGACTGGCCACAAACTTTCAGTGATCCTCCTGCCTCAGCTTCCTTAAGTGCTGGGATTATAGGTGTGCACCACCATGCCTGGCTGAGCATCTTGTTTTTTTGTTTTGTTTTGTTTTTGTGTTTTGTTTTGTTTTTGAAAGAGGGTCTCGCTATGTAGCTCAGGCTGGCCTTGAACTCATGTAGCCCAGGCTGGTCTAAATTTGAGGCGATCTTCCTGCCTCAGCCTCCCGAGTGCTGGGGTGACAGGATGCGGCACCACGCCCAGCAGCACCTTGCTTTTACACTGCTTAGCATTCTAGATTTTTTGATCTGTAAACTCCCTGTTTGTGCAGTTTACACATTTACAACATAAACCAGGGTCCAGCCAGGAAAACAGAAACTGCACAAAGTCTTCAAGACAGAATGTTCCACAGAGAACTGGTGGCAGTGGGAGAATGAGCGTTGGGCAGCCCTAGGAATAGAAAGTACAAGAGAGAGGCTGAGGCAGGAGAATCACAAGGTCAAGGCCAGGGGTAGTGACTGTGGGAAGCCACTGCCACTTTCACAGCCAGGAGAACAGAAGGAAGAGGCTGGCAGCTCAGAGAGGGCCCAGAGCAGGCTTTGTGAAGGCCATGCCATGGAGAAGGCTCTGAGAAGGCTGGAGTCAGCTGCATGCCAAGCCTGATGCTGCAGCACAGGACTGAGGCTGGCGCTATGGCAACAGGAATAGAAAGCCCACAGGGGAAGGCCGAGGCAGGAGGATCACAAGTTTAAGGCCAGCCTGGGTAACTTAGCAAGACTCTATCTTGAATTTTAAAAAATAAATAAATAAAAAACACTGGAGATGTAGCTCAATGCAAAGACCCTGGGCTCAATCCTCAGGACCACGAAAAAGATACAGAAAAGGAAAAGAAAGGAGGGAAAGAAGGAAATAAAGAAAGATAATATGACCCTAATCTCCTCTCCCAGCCTTGGGTTCGCTCAGGGTATGAAGTCTGTTCCTTCCTTTCATGGTGTTGTCCCCACCAGAAGGCCACCTGTCCCCAGCCATGGAGCTGGTGAGACCCAGCTACTACTCTTTTCTTAATTAACTAATTAATTAGTTTTTTGTTTTTTTGAGAAAAGGTCTTGCTATGTAGCCCAGGCTGGCCTGGAACTCACAGAGCTCTTCCTGCCTCAGCCTAACGAATACTAGAATGACAGGCATGCACCACCATGCCAGGCTCAGCTACACAGCTTGAGGGAGGCAGTGTCACCTCACCCCTCTCTGCCGTTTGTGCTCTCCCAAAAGGCAGCCTCCTGTCACCAAACTGCCACGAATCTGTACTTCCCAAGTCTAACCCTTTGGCTAAATCAGCTGTTTCCCAAGAAGTGACACATTCCCATCGGCCTGGGTGACCACCATTCCCAGTGGAAGGGACAGTAGCTGCACCTGGGGAAGACCCGCGGCCTCCGCCCTGAGAGCCATTGTCTATACCCCAAGCTGAGTGAGCCCTGAGTGACATGGGGGCACGCCAGATGGGACCTCAGGCCATGGCGCCTGTCATCCTGAGTGCAGTCTCCACCCAGCCCAATGACAGTCAGCCCAATGACAGTCAAATCTGTTACTCAGAAGAACGCTGTCTGGGTGCAGTGTTGCACACCTATCATCTCGGCCACTCAGGAGGCTGAGGCAGGAAGGATCAGGAGTTCAAGGCCAACCTGGGCTACCTAGTAAGCCCCTGCCTCCAAATGAAAAGTAAATAAAATACAAAGGACTGAGAATAGAAGGCAGAAGAAGGCACAGCTTTTCTCCCAGACCCTCAAGCCCTGTGCCTGCCAGGCCCCGGCACGATATTCCCATCTTCCATGCACACTGCAGCATTACAGCTGCCACACCTCAAGGCCCAGTTGTGCAATTTCTTCACTTATGTTTTGGTGCTGCAGACATATTCAAGGCTGAGCACCAGCTCTGCCACCGAGCTGTGCTCGCGGCCCCGTAAGACCCGGCTGCAAGCCCCAGAAGCCCAGCTTGGGTTTGCGGCAGAACTGGTGTTCAAGGCCGACGCCACACCCTGGATGTACTGTAGGTGGCAGAGTGGCAGAGTGGTGGGACAAGGCACAGCACCTGCCCTCTACCTCGGGGAGGCCATCCTACCACACCTGGGAGTGCTGTATTTCTAGAAGCTGCCCTGAGACTCTGGTTCCTGAATTCCCCCTCTGCTCCCCTGTGCTTTACTAAAGCACAGAAAAGAGTTTTTGGCTTCCTGCTCTTCAGACCCAATCAGCACGATGTCATGGTTACAGTCTCTACTTGTGTGCTAACCGGGGGGCCTTTGGAAGGCGATTTACTTGTCCCCCTGGCTCACAGATGACTCCCTGTTAGGAGGCGGGGCCTGGGCGGGGCCTGCAGGGTGCATCTCCCTCCAGGATCCACCCTTCTGCTGCCAGCCACCATTCCACAGACTCTTTCTCCTCTGCGATGCCCCTCTGCCCTGCTACCCTGCATTGGAGCCAGAAGACTATGGACTGAAACCTCTACCGACTGTGAGCTAAAATGAACCCTCCGCCTTTAACTTTGGGTGTAGGGTATTGTGTCTCAGTGGCCAATTAAATGACTAAGACAGTCATCAATATACTGGACCAGTGTGGTGTTTTGAGGAACATTAGGACAATCAAAGTAACTAAGAACCACACCATATCAGACAGGAGGAAATGTATAAGAGCAGTAGCACAAAGAGTCACTGTTGGCCCTGCTAAGCCCCCCCCCCCAAAAAAGGGAGCCGGCACATAGCTGTGATCTCAGCACTGAGAGAGGCCAAGGCAGGAGGATGTCAAGTTTGAGATACAACTGGACAATTTAGTGATTTAGGGAGACCTTGTCTCAAAAAATAAAAGCTGGGCGTAGTGGTGCAGATTTGTAATCCCAGCGCTCTGGGGAGCTGAGGCAGGAGGATCACAAGTTCAAGCCTGGTCTCAAAAAGATTTAAAAAGGGCTGGGGATATCACCCAGTGCAAAGACCCTGGGTTCAATCCTCAGTAGCACAAAACTAAATAAACAAAGTGATTAATTAAAATAAAATTAAACTGGGCACAGTGGCTCTTGCCTATAATTCTGACACTCTGAAAGGCTGAGGCAAGAGGATCACGAATTCAAATCCACCCTGGTCAATTTAGCAGTCTAGGGAGACCCTGGTCTCAAAATAAAAAATTAAAGCCGGGCATAGTGGCACACACCTGTAATCCCAGCGCTTGGGAGGCTGAGGCAGGAGGATTGCTGCAAGTTTCAGGCCAGCCTGGGCTACACAGTGAGCTCAAGGCCAGCCTGAACTACATAGTGAGACCCTGTCTCAAAAATCCAAAAATTATAATAATAATAAAATAAAAATGTAAAAAGAGGCTGAAGATACAGTGCAGTGCAAAGACCCTGGGTTCAATCACCAGTACCATAAACAAATGAACAAATACTGGCGATCTGTGGCCATACTCTCAGAGCCACCACATTCTGCCCAGGGCCCAGTGAGTGATGTCACCATGGAGATTTTCAATTTCAAAGCTCCAGTCTGTATTTTTTTTTTTTTTTTGTGGTGCCGGGGATCGAACTCAGGCCCTTGTGCTTACAAGGCAAGCACTCTAATCACTGAGCTAAATCCCCAGCCCTCCAGTCTGTAACTTCCCGAAGACTCCCAGTGCTGTGTTCCATCCTCAACCTCAAACCAAGGCTATTTGCTAGCTCGGTGTCAGTGAAGCAGGCTGCTGTTTGAGGCACTGTGACCAACGCCAGCTCCATAATCATGCCCAACCCAACCCAACATCATATTCTTTTTTTTCCCCCTCTCCTGGGCAACTAAGCAAGATCTGGTCTCACACAATAAAAAAATTAAAAGGGGGCTTTCGGCTCTCAGCTGGGAGGAGCCACGCCACACCTGGGCAAGGTGGTAAAGTTCAGAGACAGGAAGTCTCGGGGCACTCTGCCCAGGGACAGGCCTCCCATGGCCCCCGCAGTGTGGACAGGGACCCAGGGACCTGGAAGCAGGCAGTCATATGACAAGAGGCACTCCTCATTTCCAGATTTTTATTCACCTGTTATAATTCTGATATTTATGTACATATATATATATACTTTTGCTTCCATAGACGGCTCGTCGGCAGGCCAAGCAGAGGGGCATGGGAAGGCTAGAGCTGTCAGGTGGGCACAGCATTGCTGCGAGAACCAATCTTGCCTTTTTTTTTTTTGTCTTTCTGCGTATGTTTTTATTTTTCCTGGGATGGGATCATCAAAGCTAATTGCTATAAAACCTAGAAACCACCTAGAGACTTGGACATCTGCCTACACACTAGTGGCATTTAGGGAAAGGGCAAGGGTACAAACTTTCAAAGTCACGGTGTATTTACATTCGGGGAGCTGGGGACGGGAACTGGGCTGGGCAAGGATGCTGAGGGTCCAGGATGCAGTGGCAGCTTTGAGAAGCTGGCGGGGGTCAGTGGGAGGAGGTGCCCGCCTCGGCAGTGACAGAGGCCACTTGGATGTTGTCTGGTGGGTACAAAGGCAGCGTGTGTGTGGAGCTCCTGGAAGCCAGCCACAGCCCCAGTGTGCTATTGGGGACAGGGACCTGGGCCACTCCAGATGGCCGCCCCTATACCTGGAGCCAGCCTGCCCAGCTCCTGTTCCGGCCAGAGCAGAGATGGCAAAGAAAATGGAGCAGATGGCGGGGACATCGAGTCCTGTCCCCAGCCAGTCTGGCCAGGGAGTGGCTGGGAGAGGGGGAGGTGCCAGCCTCGGTCCTGAGGAGACACCATCACGCCTGCCCGAAATGGGGGGACAAGAAGGACGACACCTCATCCTCTCCCCTGGCAAAGCAGCACTCAGAAGTTCCTGGCGTGTGGGTGATCTGCTCCCCAACTGGGGCAAAGCAGTGTGTACCCAGGAAGGGGTGCAGCTGGGTTTTGGCAACAGAGTGGGGACAGGGTGGTAAGAAAGGGATTAGAGGCAGTGAGCTCTTGTCCTCCCTGCTAGATGGGGCCACATCCCTGGCTGGACGACATTACTCCAGGGCCACCACGGGGTTGATAGGGGAGGTGGCCCCAGAGCTATCATTGCCCCCTGCCGCCTCCTTCTCCTTCTTGCCACTGTACTGGCCAATGAAAGAGCCGTCCTCATTGAACTGGACATCCACACTGCCCCCATAGTCAGCCAAGCTGTCATCGCTGCCCAGGGGCTTGATGTCCCCATTGAGAGATGGCTGGCTGCTACCAAAGGCCTTCTCCTCATTGTCGCTGCAGGGATGAGAAGGTGCAGGTGGAGACCTGGCTGGGGTGCTCATCCAAACACCACCCCAGGAGGATGCATTTGAAGTACCAGGGGCCGGATGGGTACTTCTGGCAGCCTGGGGACTGAGGCAGCCATTGGCGTGGCCTGGTCTGTCTCTAAATCCCCTGCCTGTGGGTAAGGCATGGAGAGAAGCAGGGCACCTCAAGGGGACTACCAGGGCCACCAGGAGCCACCAGGGCAACAGGGCCACCAGGGCCAAGCCCTCCTGGCAAGTACTGTCGGGGAGGGGCACCGCCACCTGCCTTACCTCTCCAGGGACCTGGGGTGAGCCGGCAGCATGAGGGAGAGAGGGAGGGTCAGGCTGAGGGCGCAAGCCAACTGGTGCCAGTGCCTGTGTCACCCCACTCACCTGTACTCGCCGAAGGTCTCATCCTTCATTGGCCGTGCCTCGGAGTCCACCTGGGTGTCCTCTTTGTCCTTCACTGGAGACACAGAGAGGGCCCAGCTTCCTCTCTCACCCCACCTGACACCAGGCTCCAGTTCCCTGTGCTCTGAGCAGGCGCAGAGCCTCAGGGTGGTCGCTTGCCCCCCTCAGGGACCTGGCCACTGCCCTGCCTGGCCTCTGGCCTGCCCTACCCTGCCCACGCCATCCAAGCAGAAGCCCAGGGACCGTGCAGGGGCCAGGCGAGCAGGCCAGGCCACAGCTGGGTCCCCGGTACCTGAGTACTTGCCGCCCTTGCTGCGCTTGATGAAGCAGAGGATGAGCAGGACCAAGAGCAGGAGGATGATGGCACATACGAAGCCGATGAACCAGCCCTCAGTGGCAAAGCTGGCAGGTGGAAGGCGCACGCGGCCTGGGCAGAGGGGATGCAGGGAGAGGACAGGGCCGCCCACGGTAAGCCTCCTGCTCAGCCTTCCTGGGGTCAGGAGGTGGGAGGGAGGTGGAGGGGGGCATGGCCTCACCAGTGCCGTTGGTCTTCACATTGGTCCGGCCCAGCAGCTGGTACTCCTGATTCAGAAGGCGGATCTCATAGTCAGTGTCGGGCTGCAGGTTCCACTGCGTGTAGGAGCTCTGGTTGTAGCTGACATACTGCGGCTGTAGGCTGCTGCTCATCTTCCCTTCTGCATGCGGTGGTGATGGAGGACACAGGGGAGGTGGCTGAGTGGGGGCACCAGGCCCTGGTCCACAGCCCCGCCCTCCCAGGGACCCACAGCCTCACCTCCCAGGGGCTTGAACAAGATGTGGAAGCCGAAGTTGCACTGGCCCTCCTTAGGGACCCAGGAGACCACGCTGTAGTTTTCGCCTGCCATGGCTGAGATGTTGCCAAAGTCCAGTTTCCCTGCGGAGCCAAAGTCTGCTTTTCTGAAGGCTCAGCTGCTGGCAGGCCCTCCAAAGCTCCCTCACTGGCCAAGGCCCAGCACCCGCAGCCCCCCGGCTCACCAGACAGGTTCATGGTGCCCCCTTCCCGCACAATGGCCTCGCCAGGGCCCTCCCTCGTGGTGGCCTGCAGCTGGAAGCGGTACCGCAGGTCGGGGCTGAGGTTGGTCAGGTTGTGTGTCCGCAGCTCAGGGTTGGGCAGGTGGAAGGATAGCTGCTGCTCACTGCTCATGTCCACTGCGGAGATAGAGAGGCTGGCTTAGCTGCCAGCTGGGCCCCTCCAGGTGCCCGTGACCCCCCACGAGCCCAGCCCACCCCGAGCTGCACATACGTGGGTGGTAGGACAGCATGTAGCCGGTAAGCACACCATTATGGCTGAGTGGAGGCTGCCAGTGCAGCAGCAGACTGGTGTTTGATTGGCATTCCAGGTGCAGCGCCTCGGGGTGGCCGGGCACTGTGGGAGGAGAAGAGTGACAGGGTCTCTCCCAGGTTCAGAGCAAGGGACACAGGGTGAGGCATGGTCCCCAGACTCACCTCCCTCTGGCGTCTCGAAGGACTGCTCGCTGGCAGGCCCTGAGCCCCGCCCATTGAAGGCCCGCACCTCCACGTGGTAGGAGCTGTAGGGCCGTAGGCCACTGAGGATAACACTGGTGGTGTTGGCGGCCACCACCATGTGGCCTCTGTGCACGTGCCTCTTGCTGTGCCTCCTCTGGCTGCCCTCCCACCAGTACGTCACCTGCTCGGTGGACAGCGTACCTTGTAGGGGCTGGGGATTTTCCGGGGGCCCCCCACATGCATGTGCCCCACCACCTTTATCAGGAACCCTCCCAAGCCAAGGACTTCCAGGAGAGCTGCTGGCAGATGGCAGAGCCCCATCTCGATCCCACACCTTGAGCCCTTACATTGTACCCCCGGAGGTGGCCCTTGACCTGGACCAAGGCCACAGGCTTCCATCTGACCAGTGCAGCAGTTGAGTTGAGGGGCTTGACCTTTTCCAGCTCCGGGCTCACCTGGGGGTCTGTGAACATCAGGACTTGGAGAGGCCCCCACCCCCACCCCGGACCAACCAGGAGCCCTTCCCTGTGGGGCAGAGGTAGGTGCAGTTCCGTGAGGAGAGGCTGTGGGATAGGCTCGAGCAGGAGACAGTCCCTTAGGCAGAGGCCAGAAGACACCTCGAGTGGTGATCAGGGTGACCGCCTGCTGATGTGTTACATTGCTGAGACACAAGCTAACTGTGCAGGCGAGCACCCCTCTCCATGCTGCTGGGACCAGAAAGAAACCTGGATTTGGGATTCTTTTAGATTTAGGGCTATTTGCATAGACTTAATGAGATTTCTTGAAGATGGACTCTTTTTTTTTTTTTTTTTTTTTGTATTTTGAGACAGGTTGAGACAGGGTCTTGTTGTGTAGTACAACCCAGCCTCTTCTGAGTGCTGGGATGACAGGCATGTGCCACCACACCTGACTCTTTTTTAAATTTTTCTTTTTTTATGTCCCGCTGGTGCTAGAACCCAGGGCCTCATCAGTGGTAGGTCAGCACTCACCACTTAGCTACACTTAGCTACACATGTTTCTGTTGCATGTGCACCGTATGCATGGAGTCTGAGGGTTTTTTTTCTTTTTTTTGTGGTGCTGCGGATTGAACTCAGGGCCTGCGCTTTAACCACTGAGCTAAATCCCCAGCCCCATGCATGAAGTCTGAAGGTAATGTCACACTACAATATTTTTAGTGAAACTGTGTTTTGATTATGACCTACCAGGTGAGGTCAGGGGCATGGAATTTTCCATTTAGGACATCAGGTTGGCACTTGAGAAGTTTTGGAGTTTGGAGCATTTGAGATTTTGGATTTTCAGGGCAGCCATGCTCTATCTGTCCTAGACCCCTGGGCCAGCAGAGGAAATGCAGGCAAGACAGTTGGTAACCTTTGGAATCTAGCTGCCAATTAGATGAGTATATTACATCAATATGAAGGGCCCAGTGTCACTCTGGCCATGTGACATATGTTCTTATTTGGCACCTGATACTCACAGTCCTCCCCAGAGTAGCCGATGGTGACCTGGGGCTCGGGGCCTTTGCCCTGGCTATTGACAGCCTGGACCTTGATCTCGTAGGGCTCGAAAGTGGATGTGTTGGTCACTACCAAGAAGGAGTCGCTCACAGTCTGCTCCTGCCAGGGCCCCTGTGTGCCCTGTGGGCGCCACTGCACACGGTACTGGACCTGGGGGGCGTTCCAGTCCATCCACCGTAGTGGCTGCAGGGGACAGCAGAAAAGGGACAGTTTGCCTACAGCACTTGCCTTCTGTGCCTGGTCTCCAGCACAACAGCCACCCCCTGGTCCTGGCACATGTGCAGGGTGAGTCGCCTGGGACCCACCTTCCATGTGATGACCATGTTATTGGTCTCATTGCCTTCACCTTTCACATCCGCAGGGTTCTTCTCTGGGGCTGCAGGTAACATGAGCACATGTCACTGCAGGGCTTCCTGCCCTAGGCACAGTGGCCCCGAGGGAGCAGGGCAGTGCGTGCCTGTCCCCAGGACCTTGAGCAGTGAAGGCACAACCCCCCTCCAGGCCTTCCTGCATGGCTGGGGCCCTGATGATGGGCCACCCTCTCAGGGTGGCCCTGGCTCACCTGCCTCGGGTGTGACCACAGTCTCGGAGAGTGGGCTAGGCTCCCCAGGGCCATACTTGTTGATGGCAGTCACCCTAAAGGTGTAGTGGACATAGGGTGACAGCTTCAGGGTAGTGGAGGTCTGGTTTCCTGGCACCTTGCCCAAGCTATGCCATTTCTCAGGTGCCATTTCTTTGTCCTCAAATTCAATGTCGTACTCTGTCAGGAAGTAAAGGAGCAATGGATTAATGGGATGTGGCTTAATGGGAGGAGGACACTGGGTGCGGGTCTGGGGCTAGCTCTCCCACGTGCCCAAGCCACCTGGGACTCCCTGAGGGTCAGTGAGCCACTGCCGGGCAGGAGGGGCAGCCAGGGCTGGGGGGACCTTGGGCAGGAGGGAGGATGGGGAGGGCAGGGCAATGCCCAGGCCTCTTACTCTCGATGGCGGCATTGTGGTCTTCGGCGGGGCTCCAAGACAGATGCACCTGGCTGTGCTTTAGCAGGTGGCGCTCGGAGACCTTCACATGAGGCACTGGCCCAGGGCTCCCTGCAGGTTCACAGAGGGTGGGTTCTCAGGGCTACCTGTGAGCCACACCCCCAGTAGGACCAGCCAGGTCTCCTGTGCCCCAGCCTCACACCCTATGCCATCTTGGGACTCACCCACCACCAAGAGTTGGGCCCTGCCCTCCACTTCATCCAGCTCAGTGCTGGCCACACAGCTGTAGTTGCCCTGGTCGCTGTAGTCCAAGCTGTTGATGACCAGGCGCCCGTCTTCTATGAAGTACCTTGGGAGAGGCCACAGCTGTCCTGTGGCTGTCACCTGTCCCCCCACCCCTCATGGATGACACCAGGAAGCCGGCCTCCAGCCCTTCGCACTCTGTCCCTTTCCCCCAGCCCAGCTTGGGGCAGGGCCCTCACTTGTCACTGTCCCCAAGCTCCTGGAGGTCTTGTCCATCCCCACGCCAGGTGATGCTGGGATGCAAGGAGGGGTCAAAGGAGGCCTGGCATGTGAATGTCACCCGCGAGCCTTTCTTCTCAATGGCATTCCGGGGCCCCTGCGTGATCTGGGTTGCTTCTGAGGCCAAGGAAGGAAAAGGAAGGTCACCCTGCTGGCCTCCAGAGCCCCTGGCCCTCCCTCCCAGGGGCGCTGCCAGTCCTGTGGGGCAGCAGCTGACCTTTAACCTGCAGGTTTGCCACAATGGTCACATTGTTCTGGTCATTGGCAGCCTGGCAAAAGTAGGGCCCAGTGTCGTTGGCCTGGAGGTCTCGGATGGCCAAGGTCCCATTGGCATAGGGGAAGAAACGTTCATCCTGAAGCACTGTTGTCCCCTCCTCATCCAGCCTGAAGTGAGAACAGAGGCCCAGCTCAGACGTCCAGCCCTGGCCCCGCCCGTTTGTCCCTGGGAAACAGGCACAACAGAGCGCCTACCACTGCACGCTGGGCACAGGGGCACCGAAGGCCTTGCATAGCAGGTAGGTGGTGCTGCCCTCCACTGCCTTGTATGTCTGGTTGTCGCCTGTCAGGATCTTGGCCGGCAGCTCTGGGGCGGAGGGAGGAGTCTCAGGACAGGGCAGGACTCAGGGCCACACCCAGCTCCTGGCTTCCAGGGGCTGCCTCCAGATGTGCCTGTCCTCCACTGCCCGTGGGCTTCCCAACCGCACAAGGCCCAGCCAGCAGTCTGCCCCTGCTGGGAAAGCTTCTGGCCCGGCCCCATCCTCCCCACCACCCCAGGAGAGGAGTCACCAGGCTGGCCTGGGTCACTGGTTTCTTTGGCAGTACTGGGGATTGAACCTACGGACAACGTAGATGTAGGCGTTGGCCAGCAGGAGCCCATGCCGGTTGCGGGCCTCGCACTGGGTCACCATGGTGTCACTGGGCTGCACGTTGCTCAGGATGAGGGCGCCCCTGTGGATCTGGTACTTCTGGTCCTTGTCCAGCTCTGTGTGTGTGACAGGTGTCCCTCGGGCCCAGGTCAGAGCACTGAGCTACACTGTACCCACCGCCCCTTCCTCTTCCTCCCTTGTGGTCCCCAGGGCCACCTGCTCACCCTCCATGCGGTTGCCATTGATCCTCCAGGTGACCTCCGGCTGGGGCCGGCCCTGTGCCTGGCAGTCTAGGCGTGCTGTCTCTCCCGGCCCATACAGGCGGCTCTGGGGCTTCTGTAGCCAGTACGGAGCAGCTAAGGAGGACAAGAGGGCCACCCTGAGCCTGTGGCCACTCTAGTCCCCAGGCTGACCCTGCCTTCCCTGTGACAGTGGGGTGCCCACGTGGCAGCTAGGAGAGGATGTACCTGACAGAAGCCCATACCTTCTACAGTGACATAGTAGACGTGCCGGGCACTGCCCAGAGAATTCTCAGCCAGACAGTGGTACTCGCCATCGTCTTGTTCACCCACATTTAGCAGCTGCAGGGTCTTGTTGTGGTTCTGGTAGGTGACGCGGTCAGCTGGCATAGGGCCACTGGGAAGTAGCCACTTGATGGTGGGCGTGGGGCTGCCCAAGGCCATGGCACAGGGAAGGAGGGGAGAGGGGAGGTCACTCAGCCAAGAGGGAGGCCTGAGCCCCTGATGCCTGGCTCCACCCTCCCACACCCCAGATCCTCTGGCTTACAAGCCCTCTGCGATGCACTCCAGGACCAGTGGTTGTCCCTGCAAGGCCACCAGGTGGCTGCTGGAGTTGGTGGGGAAGAGCAGGCGCGGCTTCCTATCAATCATGCTGTTGGCTGCCGGGACAAAGGAGTGGGTGGCCAGGGGTGGCAAGGCTGGAGACACCAGACACCCCAGCTATCCCCTGGGCCCCTATGTCCTCCTCTGTGCCCCATGTTCTCTCACCACCCAGGAAGGGGTCAGACAGGGTAGAGATGGTGCCAGGCTGCCCTCAAGGAAGAGCTGAGTGGCTGAGCCACCTATCGGGGAGGGGCCAGGATGGAGGGGTGGGCAGGGGGATCAGAGCCTATGGGACTCACTGGCCTTGACCCTTAGGTCAATGGGCTCCTTCTGAATGATGGTCCGGGTGCCTGGGAAGTGGGCGTTGCAGATGTAGTCTGAGTGGTTGTCTGAGGTGAGGACGTTGGCAAAGTAGAGGTTGCCATTCTGGCCCATGGACACTCGCTCGTCCTGCTTGATGTGCAGGATCTCTAAAGAAGGGTACAGGGCAGAGGTCAGGACCCTGTCCAGGACCCTAATCAGAGCCTCCCACACCCAGCCCCACGTGCAGCCCCATTGCCACCCACTGCTGTTCATCCAGTAGATACGCAGTGGCTCCGCACTGGGTGGGGGGTTGCAGGGCAGCACCACCGACTCCCCCTCCTCCACCTCTACCGGCTTCACCGTTTCCTTGGGCCACTTGGGGGCACCTAGAGGGATGGACAGGCTGGGCATGGACAACAAGTGAGGGGCCAGGCTGGGAGGATGGGCACCGTAACAGGAGACAGAGATTTGGGTCCTCCTCGGGGTTCCCTGGAGACTGGCATCCCTGGGGACTTGGTCAGGGCAGGCAGGAGGCTAGGTGGCATTAAGGGTTAACCTGCACAATTTTCAGCTCTCCCTGCCCAGCTGGGAAAGGACAGGGTGGGCGAGGTGCAGCAGTGGGGGAGGGGAGCTGTGGAAGGATGCGGGAGTCACAGACCTTTCCATCATCCTGACACAGAAACCATGGCAATGGTTCCCAAGGTAACTGCAGGGGAGGGGAGGGGAGAGGAGAGCGCTCTGGAGGCAGAAAGCTCTGGGAGGATGGAATGCCCAGGAAAACCCCAGGGAAAAGGCGACATAGATAAAGACAGCAAGAAGGAGGGAGATGGAGAAGCCAAGGCAGAGGTGGAGAGGGGGCAGCGGAGAGCAAGAGAGGAAGAAGCAGCACAGAACCAGGTGGGAAAGCTGGGGAAGAGAAGCCAGACAGATGGCAGACATGGGGAGATGGGTGGGGACTGGAACATAAGCTGGGAAGCCCAAGCCGGGGGAGGGTGCCACATACTGGGCTGGCTGGGGGCGGGGCAAAGCAGGTGGGGGGACGGGAGGGCCAGGTACACCCATTCATCCCAGCAGCAGCCACCAGGAGGCAGTACGGGAAAGACTGGGAGGAGGAGACTTCAAGAGAGAAGAGAAAGGGGCGTGGGGGCGGCTGGTGTAGGCTGAGAGCTGGCAGGGCACCCTGGCCCCGGCAGGCTGCACAGCCAGCTCCCTGCAGGCTCCTCCGAGGTGCCCCAGGCCCTCCCCAGTCCCTGCAAGAACTCGCACCCTCGGCCATGAGCTGGATCTCGTGGGACATGGCGGTGCCTAGCCTATTGCTGGCGAAGCAGCGATAGATGCCCTGGAACCTCTGGGCAAAGCTGTTGTTGCCTGTGATGGTGAAGGAACCAGAGTGGGGAGCCTCATGCACTGTCACACCCGGTTCCTCGCTGGGTCTGAAGTGGACGCCATCCTTCATCCAACGGAACCTGTGGGTGGAACAGGCTCAGAGGCCAGTGGCCCTGGCACCTAGGGTAGGGGCTGGAGCAGGGCCGAGGTGAGGGTGGGCACAGACTGGGGCTAGGGAACCAGCAGGAGCAGGAAAGGACTCAGGGTCACCAGAGAAGTCTGGGGCTTCTGCACCAGAGTTGGCCGGAGCCTGGGGATCAACGACAGAGGCTCCGAGGGACAGCAGGGTCACTCACTGTACTTCTGGTTTGCCTCTGGCCTCACACTTGAGGCTGATGTCATCCGTAGGGAAGACAACCAGACGTCGTGGAGACTGCTCCGTGATAACAGGGGGCTCCATCACTGGGAACAGGATGAGGGCAGTGGCAGTGAACAAGTTGTCTGGCTGCCATTATGACCTCAACCGTGGGTCCCATGTGAAGGAAGCAGGGTCTGGAGCCCTTAGGGGCCCCATGGCATAGGGGGCAGGAAGGGAAGAACAAAGTAGGACATGAAAAGAGGGAGACAAAACAGGACACAAAAGCTGAGTATGGTGACGCACCCCTGTCACCCCAGCACTCAGGAGGCAGGATCGCCGTGAGTTTGAGGCCAGCTTGAGCTACATAGTACGTTCAAGGCCAGCCTGAACTACATAGAGAGACTCTGACCTCAAAAAAAAAAAAAAAAAAAAAACACCTAACAAATGTAGAAAAAGGGACAGAAAGAGAGAGGACAGCAATGAAAGTTACAAAGAAAGACATCTGGGGTGAGGGCAGAACAAAAATAGGGAGAAGGGAGTAGCGAAAGGTGCAGGGACAAGGACAGACTCTGATGGGGAAGGGCGGCAGGAGAACAGCACAGGTGTGGTGGGGACAGGGCTCCAGAGCCAGGAGCCTGGCACCAGACTGCACAGCATGCAACCCACAGCAGGGCCAGCAGCTGGTCCCCATGCCCTCGACCTCCTGAGACACAGTCCCACCCATGCCCGACTTACCATGGTGCCCTTCATCTGAGAAATCTGGACAGCGGGGGAGAGAAGGAGACAGGTGCTGAGAGGCAGCCAATGCAGAGAAGGAACAAGGACAGGGACAGGAGAAGGCACAGCAATGATGCTGTAGCCCAGGGAGACAGAACAAGGGCCGAGAACACATCCAAGGCTTGCCGTGCCCAGGGAGAGGGAAACTTGCCCTAAACGAGTCACATTTGCTCGGCACCCTGGCCAGGCCTGTAGGACCTGCAGGCCTGACCCTACCCCAGGAGCCAGACACCCTCCCTGCTCTCGGCCCTCTTCCCTCCTAATCCAATTAGTGTGGCTCAGTGTTTTCAATTACCCAGCCCAGCGCCTGCAGCCCCTCCCCCTCCAAGCCCTCCCAAAGGCGATGAGCATCTGAGTCTCTAAGGCACATGGCCAGCAGGCGCCAGCCCACCCCTCCCATCTCCTCCCTTCCTCCCAGGTGATTTGCAGCAAGTACCCCAGGCTCAGGACTCATCGTGGGAGGGCTGGGGGGAGGAGCAGTGGGCGGGCTCGACAGCTTTGTCCCTACAGAAGACCTTGGAGTAGGGGGCCCAGCTTGAGAGCAAGACAGCGATAGGGACCATGGGATGGGGAAGATCAACTTGGAAGAGGAAGCAAGAGAGATAAAGGCACTGCATGTCTGGAGAGGAAGAAACAGAAGGGAGGTTTCAACAGGGAGGTGCCCAACTGCCCACTGTGTCAAATCGGGGTCAGGAACAAGTGCTGGTCAATACCCAGGGCAGCCTTGGAGCCACTGTGGACTCTGGCCTAGTTCTCACTGCCCACTGCCTCCATTCTCCAAATTCTCCCTGCACATACAGCCACACTACGCAAGATGATCCAGACCATCTGGCAGGAGGGCAGGTGGATGTCCAGGATAAGGCCCTGGCATGTCAGCCCAAGATGCAGGGCCTTCAAGGAAACAGAGAGGAGGCAGAGAGGGGAGGAAGACCAGCACGTGCCCATGAGGGCACATGGGTTTGGCTGTCCTGTAATGTGTGCCCCAGTGTGCCACACACAGGTGGACCCTGCCTGACATCAGTGTGGACTTGCACTGTAGCACACAGTGTCCACATAGGTGTCTACTGGTGTGGCCTCTCTGGGGTTTGCCCTTTTCCCATCTCAGTGCCCAGCTGGAACAGGTGTCTGGCTCATCTGTGTCCCCTGACACTCTTGTGTCCCAATGCATCTGTGGCCGGGGGGAGTGGCGCCCTCACGGGTGTGACCATACAGACATCCATGTACATGGCTAAGGGGGCATTCCAAACTCTGCTTCTCAACCTCTGGCTCACCAGCCGCTCTTTACCTCCTCCAAAGTCTCAGTGCCCAGGATTGCAGCCACTCAAACCCACCTCCCACCTGTCCCATGCCACACCCCTGCTCCCTACCTGGCCTCTCCATGTTTGGGCTCAGAGACAAAGATGACAAGGGAGGCAGGGAAGGACTGGAGCCTCAAAGCTCCAGATACGCAAATGCCCCACAAAGGATATTTTGTTAAATGCCCCTTCCTAAGGGACAGCTGCCAACTGCAGCAGTGTGTTTACAATTTCTCCTCATACTGGAGAGAAAAAGCCACCACAGTAGTGATGTCCCCCATGTCCAAACATGTACTCACATTCAATTCCACTCCTTCACACACCCCCACCCACTGCAATCAAATGTGACATTCAAGTACCTTTAGACCTTCCCCAGCCTGATGACAGTAAGTATGATGATTCACAAACTTATGGGAAATGAAATCAGTCACAATCACATACTGCACACACACAAGTACACTGGATGAGTCAGTGCAACTTACAAGCATACACAAACATTCATGTTTACTCACAATCCAACATCCACACTCTACAATACCCACACACCTACCTGGGACCTACCCAAGAAGTGCTATAAACACAGACACGTTCCACCAACCACAGCCCATCCCCATCAAACAAGTACACACCAAAAGGGACCCAGAAGGGGCAGTGGGGGTACAGTTCAGTGGTAGAACACCTGCTTAGCATGCAAGAGGTTCTGGGGTCCATTCCCAGCACCACAAGAAAAAGAAAGGATGCAAAGGCTGTTGCTTGGGGACCTGGTGTTTTCCAGGTGTCTTTTCCTGGCTCAGTTCAGAGGCAGGGGTACCAAGGGCCAAGATGGGAAAGAACTAGCTGTGGATTACCTAATTTAGAAACAGGGCAAGACTTGAATGCAGGCCTTCGCACAAGCTAGTTGAGAACTGGGGACTGCTTCCTGCTCCTGGCAGCCACACCCATAGGGCGTGCGGGGTGTGGAAGCGGAGCAGTCGGAGTGGGGTCGGTCAGGCCAAGGGGTAGCTCGCCCAGGCCCCAGACCCGGACCCCGCCTCATGCCCGATCCGTGGCGCTCTCCGTGGTGCTGAAACCACAGCGCCCCGCTTTTGTCCCCGTCCGTGGTGCTGACCCTCCCCATTCTTCCTACCCCGCCCTTCCCTCCGGGGGCACCCAGCACACTGGGGATCTCCTGCCCATCCCGTGCCCAGCAAAAGAGAGGAGAAGGTCCAGAGCTGGGAAAGAAGGCAAGGAGGCCGGAGATAAAGAGACCTAGC
Source organism: Hystrix cristata (assembly GCA_004026905.1). Classification (NCBI taxonomy): domain Eukaryota; kingdom Metazoa; phylum Chordata; class Mammalia; order Rodentia; family Hystricidae; genus Hystrix; species Hystrix cristata. The sequence continues at coordinate 124,309 of PVJO010002222.1, read as the reverse complement.
AGGGCGGCGAAGGAGGCTACTCACATTCCTCGGGGATCTGGATGAGCAGGCAGGGACTGCAGAGGAGGAGAGGCCACACGTACCGCAGCGCCACGACCATCTTCCTGGTGGCGCCGGCGGCTTAGCACGGCACAGCCGGCCGGGCTTGGCTCACGCTCCGACCTGAGAGAAGGGGGCCGCTGGCGGGAGCCGCCGGTGGGGGCACTGGGAGAGAGGAGGAGGGACGGGAAAGGTGGGGAAAGAGAGGAGAGAGGGAAGGGACAAACGTTAGTGACTAACATCTGGGCGAGCCCGGGCTTCTGGCCCCGCCCCCGGCCCCGCCCCCGGCTGGCCGGTTTCCCAGTCCTTCCCCCCACACACACACCTTGGAAGGAGAAACCTTGGCTTGGCCTCCAGGTTGCCTTTCATCCTCTTCCACTGCGTCTGAGCCTTCCCCACCAGCTGCCTCCCCAGCACCAACTTGTTGCTCCAACCAACTCCCCTATACCCACCATCAGCCGTTCTGCGCAAACCATCCTCATCTGCATGTCTCAATACACCTGGGAGCAGACGTCCGGGGGCATGTGTGTGGACGCGGGTCTGCATGTGGGGCATACGGCAGGCACACACACTGGGATGTACATGTGTGTGTCTTCCCCGGGAGGGCACGTGCTCATGAGTGGGTATGTATGGGTGTCTGCCAGCTGTGTGTTGGCCCCTGTGTGTGTCGGTATGCACCTGCTGGGGAGGCACGTGTGCACACATGTGTAGAAAAGGACTCCTCTTGGCATCCCACTGATGTGGCTTTCAGGGGCAACCAAGCCCTGAACAACAATGTTCACACCTAATAGTCAGCACGGGGCTTGGGAAGCAGGCTCAGGAAAAGGAAGAGTAAAGGAGAAGGGTGCCTGCTTTGAAGAACTGGTGAGAAAGGGCCAGAAGGAGGAAGACATCTCCTTGCTGCCTCTCAGCCCCCTGGGAACATTAGAGGTGACTGTGGCCTCCCCACTTCCAGATGCTCCAGGCCAAGGGCAGGGAAAGCTCTGAGATATTTCCCAAGACAGTGTTTCTGGCTCCCCTCAAGCATCTGGCAGTCTGTTTCTGGGTCTTTTTCTGAGTCTTTTGGGCTTGACTGATAGATGTGTCCAACCCAAGCCCGAGCCATGCCACAGTGCACCCGCATCCAACGGGCCCCAAAGACAGGGTCCAGGACAGAGGGCTTCTCTGACAATGATCAGAAGAGGAAGCAGACTCCCAAGAAGGCAGGTCATTTTTTGTTTGTTTTGTTTTTTGAGACAGGGTCTCACTATGTAGTGCAGGCTGGCCTTGAACTCACTATGTTGTTCAGGCTGGCCTCGAATTCATGGTGATCCTCCTGCCTCAGCCTCCCAATGCTGGGATGACAGGCATGCACCACCACTTCCAGCTAAGGCAGGCCACTTTATTCCACACTGGAAGGGGTATGAAAGAGGCAAGAGCAGGTTTCTGGGTGACCGAGAGCTAGGAGGCTAGAGCCTCAGTCTGGATACCTTCACCAAACCCGTGCTGGGGACCCTCCCTGCACCTAACCAGGACCTTATCAAAGGGCAATCAAGCCTCATCTGGAAGTTGGTTTGTGTGAGGGGGTGAGCCAAGGAGGGTGAATGTAGCAGACTGCCTGAGTACTGGCCAGGGAGAAGCATGGCAGAGAGCAGTGGTCAGCTTGGAGCTCTCGGACTGCCCTGTCCAAAGCTGGTGAGGGTAGCAGATAAACACCTGGGCAGATCAGCCAATGTGGATGGCCAAAAAGCCACAGGAATGACTGGGAAAGTAAGGAGTGGTGCATGGTTGGTCAATTCCCAACTTAGAAACGCTGGGGACCAGAAGGGTGGAGAACGGTGGGTCTGTTCTACTGACGCCTCCCCCCAACAAAGCCAGTGCCATCAGGGCCACCCCCTGGCAGCCTTGGCCTTGACTTCAAGACCTGTAGGAAGCCATAAGAGACTCAGATCAGAGAGCAGGTGATCAAACAGCAGCCTTGAGAGCCCTGAGCACCGGTCTAGGAGAGGGAGGGGAGATAAATGGGAGCAAGTGGAAGCTCAAAGAAGGACCCCCCTGCCTCAGAGCAGGCTTTTGATGCTCTGTCTGCTGGACAGATGATTTCTGTCACGCCAATCCCTGCATTTGTCCTCCAAATCCAGGCTCCCAGAGGGTGCCTGGCACGCATGCCTGGGGTGCACGTGCAGGGGAAATCCAGCCTCCTCTACCCTGCAGGTCCCCACAGCCTCGAAGCCAACTTCTTTCTTGGTCTCCAGGCATTTGTAACCCCACTTGCCACTGCCCTGGCTACTGAGACACAGGTAAGAGGGAGCCAGAAGGTTGAGCTCCCCTGCCCTCCCCCCACAGCTAGGGAGGCTCCCCTTCCTCCCCTCCCACTGCTGCTCAGTCTCTGATCTCTCACCACTCCTCGGGCAATTACAGAGCAAGCTAAGGTTGTAAGCTCAGCAGGCCCCCGGCCCCCCATCAGCATCACCAAGGGCAAGGGAGCAGGGGAGGAGTGCGTGCTCTGTCTGCAGAGCCAGGGCCCAGCCTGCCAAGGTGATAGACAGAGTGAGAAAGAGGAACAGGAGGGAGCAGGAGACAAAGACAGCTATTGGAAGACCCCACAGCCAAGAGATAACCAAGATGGAGGCTGTTGGAAAGAGAGGGAATCCTGAAACAGAGAGCCAGGCAGCAGGGAAAGGGAGCTAAGAGGAAAAGGAATACAAAGGATGAAAGGCGGCCGCTGAAAGCACTGCTGAAGAATGGCAGAAAGGGTGAGAAGCGAGGGGCAGGCATGTGCCTCTGCGCCTGCGCAGGCAGGCGAACCGGCCTCTGCAGCTGGGGCGGGGAGCGGTGAGCCTGGGTCAGTGGAGGGGGCTTCTTGGGCTGGGAGGTCAGGCTAGATGGATGAGCAGGGTGAGGAAACAAACAAGAGCAGAGAGCCAGAGACAAAGCCCCACAGCGGCAGCGGCAAGTCCCTGCCCACTTGTGGCACTAGGGCACGAGGACAGTTGCAAGACAAGATGAATGACCCACTGCATGGTGACCCACAGGGTGCAGTGCCAGGCAACAGGTGGGGGTTCCTACAGGGAGGAGGGGTGAGGGAGGGAGGGGCACCCCGAGGGTCTCAGGAGAGCCTTCTGAAACAACAGACAAGACAACTCAGTGGCAGCAGCTTGCGGCTGGGGGAGGTGCGCTTGCACCCGCGGGTGCTCAGTGAGCGTGCGTGTCTGGGCGTGTGAGTGCGTGCTCATGCACCGCTTGGCTCGGTGTGCCAGCCACTGCGTGGGGCAGGGAGGGGGGTGCGAGACAAAGGTGGGCTTTCCTGAGCAGCCTGGCATGGAACAGCCCCGACGTGAGGGTGTCCCACTCTGCCCCAGCAGGCGAAGAGATAGACGGGGTGTGGCTGGCACTAAGAGAGACAGGCCAGGAGATGAGGGTCAGGCCCAGGAGGTCTACACGGAGGGGCTCAACAAGGACCCAGAGGAGCCCCGTCCCTGGCCCCACCCTGGCCTTGAGTGCCCTGGTCCCTGGGGAGTCTGCTCCACTTTGCAGCCTCTGTCAGACTGGAAGCCTGTTGCCAGGGAGGGACCTGGGAGGTTGCGGGAGGCTGGCCAAACCTGAACACCCATACTCACGCACCCCGGGAATCCCCAGATACCCTGCGAATGCTCCCTGCACACATTCCCCAGCTCATGCCCTGCTGGTGTCCTTCTTACAGGAGAAGCAACGAGAGGGTCCCGCAAGAGTGGGGCAAAGAGTCTCAAGGCCTTCCTGCCCCTTGTTGATCAGAAATAGCAGCACCTGATGATCCAAGGCCAGAGTGTACTGGAGCCCCAGCGCCCGGGGCACCTGCAAGGGTCAGAGAGTGGGTGGTACATTTCAGGACAACGTGGGTGCCTTTGTGCCTGCTGGTGTGGACATGAGGGTGTGGGTATCACCTACACCCCATGCACAATGTCCCTTTAAGGCTTCCCCTCCCCCCCCCACCCAGGGAGTGGCGAGTGTGTTTCTATGGTGATGGCACCACCAGCAGAGGTGGGGGAGGCCTTGCTGGAGCCCACTGGCTTATTGAGAGAACCCTCGAAAGGAGCTCCCACAGGTACCTGCGGGCCCAGAAGGCTTAGACTGCTGCTTAGTCCTCCCTAAGATGGACCTCAGCCCCCCAGACCCCTCAGCCCACCCCTCAGCCGTGCTGGAAGCTTCAGTCTCCAAGGCAACTGCAGCTCACCTGTAAAGGACAGCTGGCAGTGAGGCTTTGTAGGCAAGAGAGAAGGTCCTCACCTCCACCAATCTTCTACTCGGCTCCATTTTCTTCTAACCTGGGGCTGCCCTCACCACACACTGGGGACCCCGCCACACACCTCCGCACACAGCTCCTATCATCCTCACAAGTTCCATCTTACAAATGAAGAAACCAGGGCCCAGAACTGACCTGTGCCCCAGGTCCCAGCGCTGCCACTGGCACTCATTAGAGTGGGACTGTAGATGGGGTGGAGGCTTCTGAAGCTGCCCAAAGTGACACTGAGGGAAGGTGGCCTCTCGAAGACTCTAGCATCCTAACGTGTCTACCCACTCAGGTTGTAGGGGACCAGGGGCCTGGACAAGGATGGCCTGCAGCCATCCTGATCGCAGAGTAGGGCCCATTTGCCAGGCAGATGGTAGGCAAATCCAGAGGCCTTGTGGAAGTAAGATGTGACCAATGTCACATCTCAGCACGGGGCAGGAACCTGACCCCGAGCAACCTACCCATCTCTCGGTGAGATCTCCCTCAGCCAGAGCCCTCTGGGGCTTCACAAAACATCCCTCATCCAAGTATTCAATCCCTCTTCTGCTTGGGCTTGGGAATGGCTGGGTTTCCTGGCTACCTCCCCTGCTGTCAGAATTTGGCCCTACAGGGGCTGGGATTTAGCTCAGTGGTTAGAGTACTTGCCTTGCAAGCACAAGGCCCTGAGTTTGATCCCCAGGCCCTCCCCCCAAAAAAAGAAAAGAATTTGAGCCTACAGTGACCCTTTTCTTGCAACCAAAGGTTCCTGAGGCCCTCACAAAGCGGCTCCAAGACCTGGATGGCCTTCTCTCCAGCCATGGTTTAGGCTATGCTGAAGGGGAGACAGTGTTCCTAGCTACCCGATGGGACAGGGAACCAGGTTCCCACCTCCCAGGGCCCTCCAGGGGCTCTAAGCTGGGTTACTGGGGACAGCACACAGGGCTCCTGGGCTGTGGCCCACAGCACATGAGCTTGTCCCTTATCCCTGCCTTGGGTTTCATGGACGCAGAGTAGGTGCCAAGCAAAGGCTCAAGTGTGCTGGGGTATATTGGAGATGGCATAGATACTGGCAGGCCCTACCAGGCCCCTCAGGCTCCCCACTCCTACAGGGTTAAAGGGCAGAAGGGGCACAGGAAGCCTGGGGGTAGACAATGGCGTCTCTGTCCTCCCTAGGGCCTTAGCATTCCTAAGACATGAAGACAGAGGGCGGTAGGGGGCCAGGGGACATCCCCTCAGCTGAAACCACAAGCTAGCAGCTCTGTCCCCACACCATGCAGCTACCACCCTCAGCCCCACCTCTTCCCAGCACCAGCCCTGCTGGGGCATCTGAGGGGAAACCATGTGGTCACATGAGCATGCATGTGGGAACACTCTCAAGAGCACACATGTATGCGCACACATGCATGCGCACGCACACACACACCCCCCAGTGTGCAATATGACCAAATAGAGGACCCTAACACAAGCAAACAGGAATAATGGAAGTTACACAAATACACATGTGACCAGATATATGAGCCCTATGCATGCAAATAAGAGTACTGGAAGACACACACACACACACACACACACAGGCCCAAAGCCTCCTTGTAATCCAACTCTCCCATGCAAACCTCTGGCCTGGGGCTTCCCACTCCACCTCTGCCTGGCACTGGGTGCTTTAGACTGAAGTGCTGAGGAGGGAGGGCATTCCTGGGGAAGGTCCCATCCTGCAAGCTCCACCCTCACACTGGCATGGAGATAGATAGGCACTGGCGTCCCCTCAGCCAAGGGCGGAAAGCCCAGGACGCTGTCACCCCGCTGCCCATCCCACCCCTGGCACACCGGCTGCCCCTGCTGGGTTTGGGAGCCACAGACCGGCATGAACAGTGTGTGGAAAGACAGAGGGTCTGCAGCTTTCAACCTGAGGCCTTGGGTGGGTGGGGGCAGTGGACAAAGAAAGCATCGAGAAAGCCCAGCAGAGCAGATCTGGCCCGAAGAGGGCCTCCCCAACCACAGCCTTTTGGAACCACAGAGACTGCTGATGTTCAGGGAGCAGGCAGGTGCCCCTACTCGGCTCACTGGTGGCCACCAGGTGCCCAAATCCACCCTTCAGATCCATGGATCTCTCGAGCCTGGGACAGGGGCCCAGTGGAGGTGTGCTGACAAGGCTGCTGGACAGCGCAGAAGAGTCACCTCCATTGCTGCAGCTCAGTGACAACCTGGGGGCCATCGGAGCCCCTGAGAGAGGCCATAGAGGAGGCAGAGTGGAGCAGGGATAGAACAGGCCGGGAAAGCAGGGAGAGAGGGGCAGAAAGGAGGAGCAAGGAAGAAGGGGTGGGACTGGGAGTGCAGAGGGGGAGGGAAGCGTGCACCCCCTCTCAGGGAAACTCCACTGAACCCCAAAGGGAAAGCTGTTGGGGTGCAGTGCAAGGCTGACAAATAGAGAAGCAGGAGAGGAAGGTGGCCAGGTCACAGCGAGTGGGACACAGGCTGCTGCTCAGGGCCCATTCTGGGCGGCCCCACGGGCAGGGTAGGTCAGCTTGCACCCAGAGGGAGGCCCGGCACAGCCCCACCTCTACTCTATCCACTCCAGAACATACCAGCTGGGTCACTACAAGGCCACATCACACCTCTCTTTCCAGAAGAGTACCCCGCTGCTGCCATCTTGTGAGGTACCAGCACCCTCATGAGAACCAGCAAAGCCAAAACTCAGAGCAGGCAAGGGCCTGGCCGTCCCAAGCCACTGGGCTGGGGGTGGCCGACATGGCACCTGTGCTGTCTCCTTGTCCCTCCCAATCCTGGCCAAGTGCCTGAGCCTTGGGCCAATGGCAGAAAGGATATGGACTTTGGAGGGACCAACAGAGAGGCTCAGATGGGGCACCCTGCTCACTGGAGTAGCCTCCCACAGAGCCCTCACTCTCGGCCTTTCTACTCCCTTCATGATTTTGTGTGTGTGAGTGCGTGCACGCATGTGTGTGTGCATGTGTGTGTGTGTGCGCGTGCACGTGCGCGTGAGCGCTGGAGATCAAGTCCAGGCCCTTATGCTTGCGAGGCAAGTGCTCTAACCACTTTCTTTTCCCTTCAAATCATCATAGGGACAAGCAGAAAGTGGGTCCCCACTCCTGGCAGAGCAGGCTGGGTTAGTCCAGCTTGTCCCTGGCTCCTGCATAGGCATTTGGCAGGGAGAAGCTGCCCTGGGATGACTTCCCACCCATGGCTGCTCAGCTCCCAGGTGGGGAGCTCATCACCGTGAGAGCAGTGCCCACTGGGCACAGGGTGTGAGCCCCCAAACCTCCTGGGCAGCGCTGGGTGCTGGGTGCCCTCCCGATGCCCCGCAGGGTTTGGGGGCTGTGCCACGGGAGTGGGTGGCAGCCAACCGGGGAGACCAGATGGGTTTCCCTCTTAGTCTTTTGTTCTCGTCTATACATTTCAAGTGTACAACAATGAGATGTGTTAACTTTGGGATCCCATACACGTAAACATAAATAAATATGGAGAGAAAGAGACCCTGGAATATAGCAGAGACACGGCCAAGAGCTGGAGAGGTTCCAGTCCATTGTCAGCGCCACCACCAACCTGACATGTGAGGGTCCCTGAAAGCCCAAAGTCCTTAGGTGAGCACATGCAGCACTGCCTGGTGCCACCCAGGTAAGAGGCCCACCCGGCCTGTCCCAGTCCCTGCAGGCCCCTGCCCCACCCACTCCACAGGGGACCCAAGCAACAGCAGCGGGTTCCCACGGGAAGAAGTGAGGCCACGTGAGTCAGCAGAGAGCACAGGAAGCCCCTGCCCCCAGCAGTACAGGCAGGAGCAAGGCATCTACAAGGCATCACCCCCTTGCTTGGGGTGGACAGATGGTGGGTGGGTCTGCTTCCTGGAAGTGGTGGAATGGGCGGGGGCTCCAGATGCCCCGTGGGGACAGCAGGTTGTAGTAGGTGTTTTGTGCAATCTCTGTCAACTGAAAGACCCTAAAAATCTGACGTAGGAAGAAGGGAATAGGAATTGGAGACCCCTCCCATAATGGCACCAAGACAGGAAGTCTTGGCAGTGGGCAAAAGACCTGCAGTGGGAGGGACAGGGCCCTGAGTGCTTTGCTTTCCTGAAGTCCCTGGCCCTTCCTCCCTCATCCCTACCTGACAGACCCACATTCTCCACCCAGGTGCACAGGGGGTACATCAGTGGGTGCCCAAATCCACCTCACCCAGTGTCTCCCTTGTTGGCCAATGGCCCTAGCTGCTATGTCTGGAAGGCGGGGACCGGTTCTGCTGCGGCAGGCCTCCAGGAGAACGCCGGCTGGAATTTGGGGAGGAGGAGAAGAACAAAGCCCCCTCCGCACTTAGGAGCACGGGGCAGGCAGCGCCTAGCCCTGTTCCCACCTGTCCGCACTGCAAGACAGTGGCACCCCATCTGCCCCCACCACTCTGGCCTCCAGGTTTTCAGCCAGGCGAACCCTAGAACCTAGAACGGGGAAGAGGGGCAGCCACGCCCAGAGCCACACCCCGCGGCAGTCTTAGGGGGGCACTCAGCCCCATCCCTGCTTCCCGGTCGCCCACGCTCACACCCATGGGGACAGGCCAACTTCGGCCTCTTGGCTCACGGAGACCCTGCCCGACCACCTCCTCTGCGCCCTCCTCGGGTAAGCATTTGGGGCAGAGCCCAGGTGCCCCTCACCTGTCGGGCTCGAGCACCCGGCCTCCTCGCCCAGCCCGGCTCGCGTCCGCAGTGCCCGGAGCCAGGTGCCCAGCATGGGTGGGGCCCGGACCGCACCACCGGTGCCCCCGCCGGCGGGGGCACTCCCTCCTCTCGTGGCCGGGCAGGGCTGCGGCGGGAGCGCAGGGGCGCAGAGGGGGTCGCCGCCGTGGCTGGGGCACGGGGACAGGCCAGCCCACCTTACCTGCGCTGCTGCCACCACTCGGGCCGCCCGCCCAGGCTCCGCACGCGCCGGCCTCGGCCCCGCCGCCCGAGCGCGTCTGCGACGCCGATGCCGATGCTGCGGCGGCGGTGGCGGCGGCGGCGGCGGCGGCGACGGGCGGCGGGGCGGGGCGGGGCGGGGCGGGGCGGGCGCGCGCGGGCGGGGGAAGGGAGGAGGGGAGAGGAGGAGGGGGAGGGGAGGGAGTGAGATCACCTCGCGGCCGCCGGCCCCGCCCCGCCGCGCCCTCGACCAGCGCTGCAGCCCAGCCGGGTGGCGGAACCCAGAGCGCCCTGCGGATCCCTTGGAGACCCCCTCTGGGGACTCAAGGAAACCTCGCCCTCAACCCTGGAGGCCCTGGCCCGAGGTGCCCCAGCGCCGAGGGTGCCCCCGAGGGTCAGGGCCGGGAGCTGGAGAGAGTATTGGGCAGGGACGCCCCCTCTTCCCCCCAAACCTTCAAAAGCCAGTGACGGGCACCGCTTCCAGCCGCGCCTCGGCGCCCATCTCCAAGACGTGACCCCTTGTGCACCACCCCGGCTCTGCCCCAAGCCCTTCCCCAAGTGAGCCACCAGGGCTGGGTCCTGCGGGAGGGATGCGTGGACCCCAGTCCCCAGCCTGCAGAGGAAGGGGGCACAGCGGGGCTCCCGAGGGGCGAAAGGGTCCCGGAGAGGGCGCTGCTTAACCACCCCCCCCAGCTCCCCCCCCCGTCTCCTTCGTCCGCCTGCCAAGCCGTGTCATTTCTTTGTCCTCGGGACTGGCCTCATCACAACATTTCCCGCCGCCCGACTCTCCCGCCGCAGCGCGCGAAGGGTGTCGTGAAGGAAGGTGCTCCTCCCCAGCAACCCTCCCAGGCTGGTGGCCATGACCTCCCCAGGAGGCCGGGCGAGGCAGGGGTGGGGGGTGGGAGGGTTGGGGGGGTGGCTGGAATTCACGCAGAGCTGGCCTGAGCCGTGGGGCACGGAAGGCCTAGGGCCCAGATGGCAGATTGCAGTCCTGGTGGCCATGGTATTTTTATGGGAATGCCTGTTGCCCAGTGAAGCATTCCTGGGCCCTCGGCTCAGCCTCGCAACACCCCCCAAGTGGCACAGGGTCCTCCTCCTGAGGCCCCTGGGCACGCAGCTCTGGCACCCCACCCTCACAGAGTCTGGTGCCAGGCTGCCAGGGGTCTTTAGGAGGGGGTACACAAGTCCAGACCTAGGCGGGGAGGGCACCCCTCAGGTCCAGTGGGCTGTTATTTCAGGAGCCAGCAGCAGAGACTGACCCTGCCTGAGTCGCCAGGTGGAGGGGCCCAGGAGCCCCTTGTGTTGATCAGTGCTCGGATCCCCCCCCCCGACCCACCCACAGAAGTGACTGAGGCCGCTCTCCTCTCCACTGCTGCCTCCCCTCAGCAGCACTGCCAGCTTTCCCCCAAGCCCTCCACCTAATCTGAGGTTGGGTGTTGTTTGTTTGTTTTTTTTTTTTGGTGGTGCCGGGGATCGAACTCAGGCCCTTGTGCTTACAAGGCAAGCACTCTAATCACTGAGCTACATCCTCAGCCCCCTGAGGTTGGGTGTTGAGCGTGACAATGATGTTGACAGAAGGGAACAGAACCCATATAGTGTGCCCCTGGAAATACATGATGTAGATGCCATCTCTGTTTAATGTAAAAGTTAATATTACCAGCCTTGCATGGTGGCACATACCTGTCATCCCAGCACACGAGAGGCCGAGGTAGGAGTAGCACCTTGAATTGGAGGCCAGCCTGAACTACATAGCTTTTTTTTTTTTTTTTTAAGGCAGGGTCTGGCTATATAGTTCAAGCTGGCCTTGAACTCACTATGTAGCCCAGGCTGACCTCGAACTCTTGGCAATCCTCTTTGCCTCAGCCTCCTGAGTGCTGGGATTACAGGTGTGCGCCACCACGCCCTACCAACTACATACCTTTTAAAGCCCTGCCAGGTATGGTGGTGCATGCCTATAATTCCAGCACTCAAGAGGCTGAGGCAAGAGGATTGTCGTGAGTTTGAGACCAGTTTTGGCTATATAGTGAGTTCAAGGCCGGCCTGAACTACGTAGTGAGACCTCGTCTCAAAAAAGCAAACAAACAAACAATATGGCGAGCCCCCGTCTCCAAAACAGAAAGTATTATTATAATTACACTGGTCTGTAATTGTTCTAGGTGCACTTTATTTTGCATGGCCACCCATGAGGCCAGTGCCACATTAGTCCCGTGTTGCAGATGAGATGTCCCTGGAGCAGCCATGGGAAGCATCCATGTCCCTGCTTGGAAGAGTCATTCTCGCCAGAGCTCGCCTCCTCTGCACACAACAGATAACAGCCCTGCTCACTTGTTTTTATTCTTTGTGTAGCACTGGGGACTGCACCCAGGCCTTGGCACTGGTGGCGTTTGTGATGATCGTCTTTGTGCTAGGATGTGTTCACACAGCCTACACTGTGCTCTCCCAAGTCCCTTCCCTGTCCCCTTATGATGTCAGGGATGGCTCAGGGTGGGCAGCAGAAATCCCTGTGCCGATCATATGCAGAGAGGGATCTTGCTCGGGGAGTCAGATGCCATCAGGCATTGGACGTGCTAGGGAGCAGTGACATTTGCTACCTTCAACAAGGCAGAGGACCAAGGCCAGCAGTGGAAGCCTTGGGTTCGAGGTGACGATCAGTATGTAGCATCCCAGGAGCCTCCTAGGCACCCTACAAGAACATGGCCTTTCAGCTGTGCCGATCTCACAGCAGTGCCCCTGCCTGGCGCAACCTGACCTGTGCCCCAGCACCAGCCGCACAGAAGTCAGAAATGCCTGGCTGTGCCTTTAGTGGGAGGTAGGGATGATGGCTGAGAGCAGGTAACAGCCATTCTGTCCCACAGGTAGGGTGGATTTGCTTTCTCACTGCACTTCCCTCTGCCGATTTAGAAGTGCTATATGAATTTTTTAGTAGTTACTCAAGCTATTTTAACATGCATTCTTAACAAACCTAAAGGTAATCAGTATCTCTACTCTTCTTTTAATGTAGGTTCAAAAACTGTTTGCTCCACCAAGATGCATCATGTACAGGTACAAAATAAACGTGATGAATGTGACCATTATATGTAAAATGTACCAATACATGTTCTTGGTTTAAAATTAAAAAAAGAAAACTATTTGCTCCTCCTCCCTTTAAGAGGTGCTGAACACCCACACCTCTTTTTATTTGGGTTTTTTGTTTGTTTGTTTGTTTGTTTGTTTGAGACAGGGTCTCACTATGCAGTCCAGGCTGGCCTTGAACTCACTTTGATCTTCCTGCCTCAGCCTCCTAAGTGCTGGGATAACAGGTGTACACCACCACACCTGACATGGATTGTACATTTTCAGTGGTTAAAATGTCAAGCTATATCTACCTCTACCCATCAACTGCTTCTATCTGCATCTGATAGTCAGATGGTGGATTGACAGATGACAATTTAAGTGTCACCACCACACCCAGCTGCCTGGTCCCCAGAGAAGGCAGAAGTGACAACTTTGGGGGCCAAATCAGAAAAGATACCACTGCTTCTCCACATTCCTTCTCTGGGGTTGCTCTGTTGGGAAGAAGCCAGCAGCCACGTTGTGAGGACACCTGCTCATGTGGGGTGGGACCCAGGTCATCCACCTATGCCCATGGCCATAGGGCAAGGCGTGGGCTTTGGTCACGCACATGCTTAGCACACTCGAGGCCCTGGGCTCCATCCATCCCAGCAGCAATGCAGACAACAAATAATGGACCCTCCAGGCCCAGGTGGGTCTGTCATCCCAGCACTTGGGAGGTCGAGGCAGGAGGATCACCTTGAGTTTGAGCCCAGCCTGGGCTACATAGTGAGTTCAAAATCAGCCTGGACTATGTAGCAAGACCCTGTCTCAAAAAACCAAACAAAGCAAAATAAAAAAAAAGAAGCTGGCTACCTGCAAGCCAGGAGGGGCCCTCACTGGGAATGGATCCTGCTGGGCCCTCAGCTGGGACTTCTGAACCCAGACTCTGAGCTGTCCTTGCTAGGTACCTGCCCCTGTGGCAGGAGACTGTCTGGGTTGCCTCCCACCGGCCCAGCCTGTCTAGGCACATGGAAGCTACTTTCCCTCAGGCTCGCCTTTGTACTTAGCCTGCAAAGTCTCTGGCAGATTAAGCTCTTGCCTTTTCTTCCTCTTCCTCCTGAAAGGCCACTTAGAGTGACAGGAAGTGAGCTGGTCATGGAGACACAGGCCTGTGATCCCAGCTTTCTTGGTGGCTGAGGCAGGAGGAGGGAAAGTTCCAGTCCAGCCTGGGCAACTCAGCAAGACCCTATGTCAAAATAAAATACTCAAAAAGGCTGAGGATGTAGCTAAGTGCAAGGGCCTGGGGTTCAATCCCAGTACCCGGGGGAAAATAAAAAAAGACAGTGATCTTATAAAAAGGAAAATTTCCCAAGGACCAAAATAATGAGACTGATGACAGTGACAAAATTGTGGCTGGTGAGCAGTGACTGGAGCATTGACCTCAAGAAAGCTGGGGCAATGGGGAAGTTGGGCACCACCTAGTTTTGCCACAGAACCCAGGCATAGATGCAAAGGAGTAGTGGAAGCGGGGTGAGCTGGGAGAAACAGCTAAACAGAACAAGGGTGTTGTGACTGCAAGCCACCAGGAACAGTTCAGGAGGTGCCACACCAGGCACCAAACGGACCTCATCTACTGAATATGGGGCAACCTGAGCCCATGGGCCCTCTGAGTTCTTTTATTTTTTATTTTTATTTTTATTTTTTAAATTTTTTGAGACGAGATCTCACTATGTGGTCCAGGCTAGCCATAAACTCAGTGTGAAACCCGGGCTGGCCTCAAACTCCTGACAATCCTCCTGCCTCAGCCTCCTGAGTGCTGGGATGAGAGGCTCTCGCCACTAGATCCAGCCATATCATATTATCTTAATGACAGGCAAGTGGCAAGCCTGCCCAGGTGCTAGGGTAGGGTTAAATTCTATGTCTTGATGGGAAGTGGTGAGGTTCCAGAAGAGCATGTACAGTGGGAGATATTGTTGGGGTTACCTTTGAAAAACACAATCTGCCACCAGGCCAGTTGAAAGACAGGTGGGTAGGCTAGACAGGATAGCTCTGTGCTGTTTACAAGAAGCAGTCTGAAGCATGGAGACAGACATGCTGAAAGGTAAAGCAGAAGATGATGTGGAAGATGACAGACCAAGCAGACCCTCACCTCAGAAAGCTGATAGGCTGTGCTAACATCCCCAGAGAAGAATCCAAGACAAAGAGTTTTCCCGAAGACACATGAGCACGTAACAGCAAATCTCCCAAATACATGAGAAAACAATTGGTGACACTGAAGTGTTCTCGTCAGGTGTGGTGCTGCACACCTGTCATTCCAGCACTTGGGAGGCTGAAGCAAGAGTTCGAGGCCAGCCTGAACTATATAGCAGGACCCTGGCTCTAAAAAACAAAAACAAACAACAACAACAAAAAAACGGCTAAAAACATTTAAAGATCACTAATACCTAGAACTGACAAGGATGGCAAAGACCAGAGCAAAGGGAACTCTCACTAGTGCTGGTGCAAAATGGCACAATGAGTCTAGCAAACAATTTAGCAATTTTTTGTTTTGTTTTGTTTTGTTTTGGTGCTCGGGATCAAACTTGGGGCCTTGCGCTTGTGAGGCAAGCACAAGACCACAAACTCTCAATCCTGTTCAGCCTCCGAAGTGCTGGGATTACAGACATGCGCCACCACACCCAGCTATGAGACCATAATGTTCAGTGAAATCGGACACAAGAGTTTAAATAGCACGTGGTTCCTCTTCTGTGAGAAACCCGAAGGATGACTATGGAGCAAAATAAAAGACAGATAACAGGAAACAGGGAGACCAAAAGAGATGGAGGGAGGAGAGGGGAAAGGGATGAAAAAGGAATTGAGACGTGTTATGTACACGAACCAACATCCCACGAAGAATGGGATCATTGTTTGCTGCAAACAGGAACTAATAAAAAAATTTTTTTTAAATTTTGTTCACCTGGGATATCATGGTTTTCCTCACAATAGCTCACTCTGCTTCCTCCAGAGCGTACTTTATCTTGCTTTTTCCTCTTTCACTTGGCCCAAGCTTGCCAAGCAAGTTTCTCCCTCACTCTTCACTTTTACTTTTTCAAATAAGCTTTGCCATTGCTAAAAAAGTTTTAAAAAATAAAAATAAAAAATTTTTTTCACTGGGTGCGGTGGCACACACTAGTCATCCCAGCGCTCAGGAGGCTGAGGCAGGAAGATTGCTGAGTTCAAGTCCAGCCTGAACTACACAGTGAGACCCTGTCTCAAAAAAAAATTTTTTTTTTAATTCTACAGAAGCAAATAAATCTATTGTGAGAGATCAGTGACTGCCAGGCTCCCAGTTGGGTGGCCAAAATAATGGATTTCAAAGCCATGACAGAACTTTCTGGAACAGCACACACATTTGTTGTGTGTTATGATTTGGTGGCCAGGACTCTGTGCATTTGTCAAATACAACAAGGTGTACAGTTACAATGAGTGCCTCTATTGTCTGCTAAGGAAGCATGCTGCTCTCTATGACAAAGCTGCTTTTACTGGGCCAGAGAAGGTGCTGGTACAGATGTGCTGGGGACAATGGAGGAAAGGGACCATTCGCAGGGAAAGGGGCAGAAGGTGAGCTGATGGCACTTGAAGCTGTAGCCTCTGGGTAGAGAAGAGGGAGGATTGCTGGCACTTTTTAAAAGGAGCCTGAGAGTGGCGGTGCATGCTTGTAATCCCAGTGCCCTGGGAGGCTGAGGCAGGAAGATTGCAAGCTCAGATCCAACCTGGGCAACTCGTCTCAAAATACAAATTTTAAAATGGGGGGGACTAGGGATATAGCTCAGTGCGAAGGCCCTGAGTTCACTCCCCAGTACCAGGAAGGAAGGAAGGAAGGAAGGAAGGAAGGAAGATAGCCAGGACCCAGACTGTTCCAAGGCTGCCTCCACTTCTGCACCCCAGGGCTCTCGGTTGGGGTGGAAAGAGAGACTGCGAGGCCTTTGTTATCCTTCACCTGGTGCCCTGCTCATGCAAGTAGAGATGGGCAGGCTGAGGCGCAGAGCATGGTGCGGTCAGGGCTTTAGCCTGGCTTTGTCTTCTTCCTCCACCTCTGCCTGCTGAGAGGTGCCCGTGTATGACAAGATGTCTCCTTGGTACCAAGTGTCCAGAAGCCACCTGAGGATGCGATGTCACATAGGCTGGGACACTTCCCAGTAGCCGTTCTGCAGTTCTCAGGTGTCAGGTGCCGGGGTTGGGGACGGAGTATGCACATGTACCCGAGCTCAGGTGTGGGATGTGTGCACACATGACTGTGCCTGGATCCAGGTGGGGTGCTAAGTGTGTACCCACCTCTGCCCTGATCTGCACCCCACTGGGGCTGGGAAGAGCAGGAAGAGGACACTACTGTTGGCTGTGGCCCAGGCCATGCCAGGAGAACACAGACAAATAAAAACAACAGAACCTGCCCTGGCCCTGGGCAGGAAGCATACAGGCTGGGGGAGAGGATGGGGGGGCAGGAGGGGCATGGGCCTGAAGACTGCTGCCGTCTAGGGCCCCCCAGGCAGTGTGTGTGCATCTGTCCATGTCGGTGATGGCTGTTGTGGTATGTGGTTGTGTCATGTACGTGGGGCACAATCAGGTGAACAACGCGGAGGTCCAGCCGGAAACCCCCCACTCCACCCTAGGGTGCAGATAGCAGCAGGTAGGAAAGGAGGAAGAGAGTGGAGTGTCCCTGGCTCCCACAGGCCCCATGGGGAGGAAGCCAGTCTTACTGTGGCACAATTAGCCTGACAAGACCCCTGCCCTGCACCCTCCCGTCCTGTCCCTCATCTCTGGCTGCCCTCACTGAGGGGGAGGGGAGCACCCCAGTTTTGACCCGAAGACGGACAGGAGGAGCCTGATTTGGGAAGGGGGCTGAGGCTCTGCCACGACAGAGCTGTGTGACCTCTGGCCTCAGTTTCTCCAGTCATAGGTGAGGCGTCACAGGGTGCAGTGACCTCTAGCCCAGAAATCCAGGGAAGTGGGCCCTGGAAACAAGGTTGGACCCAGCTGGGGACTGGCTGAGAGGCGGGCTCAGGGCCCCAGAGTCGGGGGCAGGAGTCCTGGGGACGGAACAGGGAAGCCACAGAGGCAGGAAGGGAAACAGGAACCTACTTCCCAGTGGTGGTGACTGCTGAGGTGGCCGGCAGTGGTAGTGGCAGAGGCTGGAGGCTGGGGAGGCTGGGGGAGGGGAAGGAAGTGTGGGCGGGGCAGGGCGGGCGATGGAGAGTGATCAGTCGCCTCAGCCACCTTCACACTGCTGCCTCGCTGCCAGGAGCCCGGAGCCCGGCCAGGTAAGCACCTTCAAGAGGCCCAAGTGCACTCCTCTCCCCTCCTGTCCAGTCCCCAAGCCTGTGAAGGTGGCTGCTCCATGCCCACTGGCCAGTCCAGGTCCCCTGTGCTACCTGGATGTCTGACTGTCCTCCTCATCTCCTCTGCCCAGAACTGGGCCCAGGCTGGGCCCCATTCCACACATACACCCTGACAGGCACCTGCACCCCGGTGCCTCTCTAAGGTCCCTGTGCCAACACCCTGGGCCACCAGGCTGGCCCCTTGAGTGGAGGCTACACTTGCTGTTGCCAGGAGCTGAAGACACCTGTGGCCCCCAAGCCATGCTCTTGGCGACCACCACTTCTGGTAAGGCAGAATGAGCTGGCTGGCCCTGTCCCTGAGGACCTCCTTCACCCTCCTGGGGGGCTGTCTGGAGGGGTAGGGGAGGGCGGGCTCTACCTGCTCCCAGGCTGGGGCCCCTTTGCTGGGACCCGAAAGTGGGTGGCGCCCCATGGGCCAGGGGACCCCTGCCCGGTGCCCTCACTAACTCGTCCTCTCCCTTGCCCAGTGGTGCCTGGGCCCCTCTCCCTGCCCAGCAACGGCAGCCAGGAGCAGCCCCTGGACACCCGGGACCCACTGCTAGCCCAGGCCGAGCTGGCCTTGTTGTCCACCGTCTTTGTGGCTGTGGCTGTGGGCAACGGCCTGGTGCTGGGGGCCCTGGTCCGGCGGGGCCGGCACGGGCGCTGGGCACCCATGCACGTCTTCATCGGTCACTTGTGCCTGGCTGACCTGGCGGTGGCTCTATTTCAAGTGCTGCCCCAGCTGGCCTGGGATGCCACCGACCGCTTCCAAGGGCCCGATGCACTGTGCCGGGCCGTCAAGTACCTGCAGATGGTGGGCATGTATGCCTCCTCCTACATGATCCTTGCCATGACACTAGACCGTCACCGTGCCATCTGCCGCCCCATGCTGGCCTACCGCCATGGGGGAGGGGCTCACTGGAACCGGCCAGTGCTGGTGGCCTGGGCCTTCTCACTGCTTCTCAGCCTGCCACAGCTCTTTATCTTTGCCCAGCGCGATGTGGGGGATGGCAGTGGGGTCTTCGACTGCTGGGCATGCTTCGCAGAGCCCTGGGGCCTCCGCGCCTATGTCACTTGGATCACCCTGATGGTGTTCGTGGCACCGGCCCTGGGCATCGCTGCCTGCCAAGTTCTCATCTTTCGGGAGATCCATGCCAGCCTGGTGCCCGGGCCGTCAGAGAGGGGGCGCCGCAGAGGGCACCGGATGGGCAGTGCCAGAGAGGGAGCACGCGTGTCGGCAGCCATGGCCAAGACCGTGAGGATGACACTGGTGATCGTGATTGTCTACGTGCTGTGCTGGGCACCCTTCTTCCTCGTGCAGCTGTGGGCGGCGTGGGACCCTGAGGCACCTCGAGAAAGTGTGTGCAGCCATCCGCAGGGGCTGCTTGGGCGTGGCTGTCCCGAGTGGGCACCCTGACTCCAGCTGGGCTCTCCCCCCCCTCCGCAGGGCCCCCCTTCGTGCTGCTCATGCTGCTGGCCAGCCTCAACAGCTGCACCAACCCCTGGATCTATGCATCCTTCAGCAGCAGTGTGTCGTCGGAGCTGCGCAGCCTACTGTGCTGTGCCCAAGGCCACACCCCACCTGGCCTGGGGCCCCAGGATGCGTCCTGCACCACCGCTAGCTCCTCCTTGGCCAAGGAAGCTTCCTCCTGACAAGCCAGTGGGCACCAGACTTTCGGGCTCCAGAAGCTCAGCTGCCTGCCTGTCACTGCCACACAGTGTGGCCCTGAGCGAGCTCCCTCTGGGCCTCACGGTACCCAAGCGCACAAGGAGGCTCCTGGGCTCCAAGACTGAGGAGCCCCTTAGGTCAGCTCCTTAGTGCAAGGCCTGGGGACAAATGGGGTCTGGGGTGGCAGGTGACAAGGGCAAATGCCCCCAGGTCACATGGAGGTCCTTGGGAACCAGAGAGGAAGGACCTCTCTGTCTGTACCTCTCTAGTACCTCCCTTCTCTCTGTCCCTTATTAAAGTTGCAGCTCGTTTTCCACACTACAAGGGGTGTCCTGGAACCAGGGTAACATGCATATACAAAGACCCCTGGAACACCATGCAGACTATCAAGGCTTCTGAGGCACAGGTCCCCAAGCGGCACAGCTCCTGATGGACACCTTGTGGCAGGGGACCCCAAGGAAGCCCTTCCAGCCACTCGCCTGCTGCCTTGGCCTCTGGCACCATCTGACACAGACAGAGGCTCTTCAGAAAATCATGCACAGGGCTTTATGAGTCATGCAGTCCCTCACCACCCGCAGCCACCAACCAGACCCAGACAGAGCCTAGGGGTGAAGAGAAGCAGAGGACTTGGGGAGAGGGGACGGCTCCCAGATCCCCTCCTCAGTGTGATTTGGAGGCTGAGTCCAAGCCTGGGAGATGCGAGGTAGATGGGGAAGGCGGGCCTGTGGGCCCACGGGAAAAGCCTTTGTTCTTGCCAAGCACACCACCACCACCACCAGCCGGGGACTTCGAGCTATGCAGCCCAGGGCTAATGGCCATCGCCTGGCGCATAGTGGCTTTTCCCAAGAGCTCCTTGAACACCGAGTCCATGTTCTGCGTCACAGCCTGGCAGGATGGTGGGCACAGAGGTGTTGAGTCATGGTGCTGCCCCTAAGGCCCCTGTGGCCAGGCTCTCTGTCCCCAGCCTCCCCACATGGCACTGCTGTCCCTCCTGCCGATGTGATGTGTTGTCATGCCTCTTCTGGAGACAGCAGTTTCTGGGTGTGGCCCTGAAGTGGGGTCTGGGTGGCTGGGCCCTGGGCCTCCCCATCCCTACCCTTTCCTAGTACAGATTGCAGACCCCATCCATGGTCCCTAGGGCCACCAGTATGCTGGGGATTCCCAGGTCAATGTCCTCCCCTGGGTCCCGTCCCTGACCCCACCATGCCTGGCTGCTAGGCTCCCACCCCTGTGTGCTCACCCTGCCCATCCCCCTGCCCATCCCAGGCCAGAGCACTGGGCCATGCTGGAGACACTAGCACATTCTTGCATGCTCTTCTCAAGCTCTGCAACTGTCCCCAGGCTTTCTCTACTCACGGGGGTGGAGGGGTCCTCAGGCCGTGCCATGTACCAGCCCACTCAGCTCCCCAGCTGGCCTTTCCTCCCACCTCTTAGCCATCGGTCTCTCTTGTCCTCCCTGACATGCCAAGTGCCTGCCATGTCACTGCCAGGAGCCCCTGCCCTGCACCAGCCTACAGCCTGGGCTCATCCCTGCTTTGTGGGTACCCCTGGGCGTGGGTACCCCTGGACTTTGGCCATGGAGAGAAGGCTGCAGCCTCCCCAGAGGAGGGGACAGCTGGCTTTGAGAGGGGACACAGGGACTGTGCCTCACCTTATCTACCTCCACATGTCCCTCCGGCGAAGTTGGCACCAAGCAGTGTCGTCTGTGGCCAGAGGGGTCCGTGGTCTCAGGTGGGGTGCCCAGCTCTGGCCTGCAGGGCAGGGACAGTGAGCCTGATGGGGACCCCGAGAAGTTCCCGTGCTATGCTGGCAGCAGCTCTCCTGCCTCAGGGCTGACCAAGGAAAGAAGGTGGCCCCGGGGGTCCCCAAGCTCCTCTAGAGCCTTTGCCTCTCATGGCCAGTTGGTCCCGGTTTGGTCCTTCCTCTGTGTCCCTCATCTGACCGGCCTGTCTGCTGCCTGAGAAATGAGGGGGACTGTCTTGTCCTCCCTCACCCCTGGGCCACTCGCAAGGCCAAGAAGCCCTCTGGGCAGCCGGCAGAAAGGGGAGGGACCGCTCGCCTTCAAAGGGGAGGGCAGCACCCCGGGGTCAAGCACCTCGGGCTGACCTTGTATGGACTCTAAGCCTGGATGGGCTCGCTCACCCCTCGGGCAGCATGATGTACTTGTGTGGGATGAGCCCACGAATGCCACCATGCTCCCCACGCCACCAGTCACTCGAGGCACGCGCGTGCAGCCTCAGCAGGTCCCCACGCTGGAAGCTCAGCTCCTGTGCTGTGCGGCCTGTGTAACTGAAGCAGGCCACCGCCTCCACAACGCCCTCCAGGTCTGTGAAGGAGAGAGGGTACAGGTGGGTAGTGCAGGTACTGGGGAGAGGGACAGGGGGGGCCCCGACGCCCCTCACCATCCTCCTGGGCCAAGGTGGCGCCTTCTAACTCCAGCTCAGTGTCCCCCGTGAGGCTGTCCAAGTGCGTGTCCCTGAGGCAAGGCAGAGAGAGGGTGAGGGGTACCCCATCCTGGCCCAGGCCCCTGCCCCCAGAATGGAGCACAGCGTACCCCAGGCAGCCAGCAGTGGGTGGTGCCATGCACTTTTCATAGACCGGGCCAGGCAGCACGGTGGGGGCTGGGAAGACTTGCACAGGCTGCAGGATGAGCGTCTGTACCAGCTGGTTGACACGGCCCTGCAGGGCCACTGGGTCCTGGCCGCTGGGCACGGGCAGCAATGTGGGCCCGAAGCACACAGCCAGATTGTAGGGGTCCATCATGTTCTCGTCACTGTACTGCGCCAGGCTGGGGGACACGTGGTGGGCAGGCAGGCAGGTGTTCCTGAGGGGGCCCCCCAACCACTGGCCCCATCCCCACCTCATCCCCTGTCCCCAAAGCACTCACTGGTTGAGGAAGGTGAAGAGGTAGCGCAGCACCACCAGCACTGGGCCTGGCAACCGTGCCAGCAGGCGGCCCACGGGCTGCACACGCTCGGCCACAACCTCAGTCTCTGCCACCAGGGTCCCCAAGAGACAGCAAGTGAGTGCGACCCAAACCACTGCCATCCTCCCACAGCTCCACACCCCCTCACCAGCAGGCGCCAGCAGCTCCGTGACCAAGTCCTCGGGGAAGAGCGGGGGCTCGAGGCTGCGGAAGTAGAGCTTCAGCACGCTGGCCACCGAATCCAGGTCGTGGGGCATGCAGCCCTCCACCAGAGGATCCTCCCCTGCGGGTACAGGATGGCACTGTGAGGGCCAGCACTGCCCACCTGCCTGGGCGACTGCCCACCCACCCGCCCATCCCCACCTCTCTCGAAGGCGTCACGGATCTCTGTGATCCGGGGCTGGGCACCAGACACCCGGAAGATGCCCTCGTGCTGGAGGCCTGTGGAGGACACAGGGCTGGGCAATAGGGTCCCCTCCTCTGGGGACCAGCCCACAACAGGTAAGGTGCCCATGCTGGGTGCCAGGGCAGGAGCAGCTTACCATTGAGGTTGATGAAGCGGACACAGCTCTCCACCACCAGGGGCACAGGCTGGCCTGAGCTCTAGGGACAGGACAGGCCGGGTGCCACTTCACAGGGATACACGAGGCACCACTTTGCCCTGACCAGTGCATTATGGCCAAGTTTATGACTGTCACCTCTTAGGGTCTATTTCCCTTTTTTTGTTTGTTTTTTGAGACAGGGTCTCGCTACATAGTCCAGGCTGGCCTTCAATTCACTATGTACCCCAGGCTGGCCTGGAACTCATGGCGATCCTCCTGCCTCAGCCTCCCAAGTGCTGGGACTACAGACGTGTGCCACCACACCCAGCGTAAGTGTCTGGTATTTCTGATGCTATTTTAGGTAGCACCTTCCACTTTATTTGCAAATTGTTCGTTGTTGGAATGCAAAAACACAATCAAAATTCGTAGGCTGACCTTGAATCAAGTAACACTGCAAACTCAAATTTGTTCGTTTAGAGTCTGATTCTTTTGAATGCTCTATGTACATAATCACATAGTTCCAAATGACAGGGTTATTTCTTCTTTTTGGATACCCCCCTTTCGTGCAGCTGGGAATTGAACCCAGGACCTTGGAACTGAGTAACATCCCTTGCCCTTTTTGAATTTTGAGACAGGGTCTCGCTAGGTTGCTAGGCTGTCCAACAACTGGCCTTGAACTTTCGATCCTCCTGCCTCAGCCTCCTAGAGTGCTAGGATCACAGGAGTGCACCACCCTGCCCAGCTTTGGATCTCCCTTGCTTCCTGTATTCCACTGTCTAAGATCCCCATGGCCACACACATGAGCCAGAAGTGGGACCCAAGGGTGTCTCACTCGTATTGATCCCAGTACAGGTTGGGACTCAGTGCAGAGGCCCAGAAGGGGGGGGTGGGCATGACATCTGCTCCCCAGTGGGGAAGGTCAGGGACAGAGAACAATAGGGTCAGGTGGCTGCTTGGCCAGAACTGAAAAAGCACAGAAAGGACAGGACTGGTGACCCCATGGAGTGTAGGCCACGTAAGTACCTGGATGAACTTCTCCAAGTTGCCTCCGAAGAGTCTCTGGTTATACTGGGAGCTGGGGCGTGGACAGCGGCTCTTCTGGAGTTTTCTCTGTGAGTACTGGATCCTGTGGTGAGGGGACCTGGCTCGAGGGAGTGGGCATGGAGGACAGTGTCTCCCTCGCCCAACCTGCCAGGCCAGGCCCTGCACCTCTCAGGTTTTTTGGTTTTTGTTTTTGTTTTTTGAGACAGGCCCTCCTGGGTTTTTCTGCACTACGCTGAGGCCCCAGGGCACTGGGCACAGGGAGATAGACAAGGCACTTCTGGGGACTCACCATGACGTCTCCTGCTGCTCTTTGTTGCCTGGGGAGGAGAAAGCGTTGGTGGCCTGCCTAATGGGTCGAGGCCTTCAGTAGGTCCAGGGAGAGGCTTAGGGGGGACGGAGGCCTGACTGTTGCCGGGCTGTTGCAACGCCCGTTGGGATGGGGAGGGGAGGCGGCACGGCCGGCACACCTCGCTCTATGGCCTCCTGCAGCTTCTCGTGCTTGGCCTGCAGCTTGGTGAGGATGCTGCGTCCACTCAGGTACTCCTGCAGCTTCTGGGGACCCCAAGCAGAGCAGTAAGCTTCAGCCATGGACTGCACTGCCCAAACCCACCCACCTGACCACCTGCCTGCTGCCCACCATCCCCACCGTGATATAGAAGGTCTCTGTCTCCTGCTGCTGGCTCCGCTTCCGGCCCGCCTGCCGCCCACCCAGGTCCGAGCCAGTGGACTTGAGGGACTCCGTGGATGGGCTGGCCTGGAAAGAGTCAGGCACGTCCCCGTCATCCAATGCCACCAACTCCAGCAGAGCCTGCAGTGTCGCCTTCAGTGTCTTGTTCACCTGGGAGGCACAGGGCTGGTAGTTGGGGACCACACCAGCAGGAAGGGCAGGGGAGGTAGTGGCAAGGCTCTGGGTTGCAAGCCCCACCCAGCCAGCCCCTCTTTGCACCTCCTCTGTCTCAATGGTCTGCCGGTCCAGGCGACTCCGGATGTTCTGGGCCCTGGGCACGATCTCGTCCCGCAGCTCCAGCTCAACCTGGATCTCAGCCACCTACAGGAGCAACACCAGGGCTGACATGAACACATCTGTCCCCACCAAGATGTGCCCACCGGGGACCGAAGCACATTGGTTGTAACACTCCAGAGGCGGAAACAACTGACCCAATGGGACATCACTCTGCCCCAAAAGGGAAAAAATCCAGGTGCGGTGGATTAGGTCTGTCATCCCACTGGGGAGGCTGAGAAAGGAAGATCACTGAGAGCCAGAGGCCAGCCCGGGCTACACAGTGAGTTCAAGGCCAGCTTGAACTACACAGAGAGACCCTGTCTCAAAAAACAACAGCAGCTAGGGATTTAGCTCAGTGATTAGAGTGCTTGCCCAGCAAGCACAAGGCCCCGAGTTCAATCCCTAGCACCAAAAACAAAACAAAACAAAACAAAAAACCCAGCAACAAAAACCAAAAAAAGAGAGATCATGGACAGAGACTGGTGGGTGCTACGGTCGGGGGAGGGCACTAGGGCCTTCAGAGTTCAGTGGGGGAAATGAGCAGCTCTGGACAGGGATGGTGGTGATAGGTGTACCCAAAAGTGTTCGCCATGTTAAGTTTCAGCTCATCTTTACTTCGGTGGAGTTTTTTGTTGTTTTTTGATTTGGTTTGGTGTTTTTTGAGACAGGGCTGCACTATGTAGCCCAGGCTGGCCTCCAACTTGCAGCAATCCTCCTGCCTCAGCCTCCCGGGAGCTGGGTCACAGGTGTGCACATGTCACCACACCTGCTTATCTTGTCTTTTAAATAAAGCTTCCCCGAGCCCTAAGAAATACTGACATTAGCCAGCCCTCTCCAAGCCCACACTGTTAGCAGGAAACTGGCTGCTTCTCTCTGGGAAGGCCCTACTGCCGGGGACTGGGGCTCGGAGCCACTCATCGCAGCTGGCAGGCAGGTCTGGAAGCCCTGCCCTCCGGACCAGCCTGAGGTAGCCTAGGCGATGTCACAGAGCAGCAGTGTCGGATGAGGTCACTCTGGGACCACAAGGGGGCAGAAACAAGCCCACACTGTAAGCACATCTGACGCCACATGAAAACAAGAACAAAGTAATCCAAGTGTCTGGACCTTGGTTTTCTGTCATCGTCATTTGGTGCTAGGGAAGTACAGTGCCACTGAACTACACCCTCAATCCTTTTTCCAATTTTCTTGTAAAACGAGGTCTTGCTAAGTTGCCCAGGCTGCTCTTAAACTTGTGATACTCCTGCCTCAGCCTCCTGAGTGTTGGGATGACAGGTGTGCACCACCACGTCCAGCTCGCATGTGTGTTTAATGCCACATGGAGTTCGGAAGGATTGTTAAATAAATCTTTAAGAAAGCAGAATGGAAAGGCATGGAGGTGGGAAATGGGAAGGAAAAGGAAATTAGACAAACATGAGGACCAATATCCAATAACAAAGATCTGGAAAGAGCAAAATTGAAATAAAGGGCAGGAGGTTATCAAAGCAACCCTACGGGTTCCAAAACTCAGGGCGCAGCTTCCCTGACAGACCGGTACCCTGGCTACCCAGCACTAGGGATGGGGGAGAACATCCTAACGCAGAGCCCTGTGGCCTTTTACAGCCTAAAGGCTCGGGAGATAAGAACAAGGATACCTAATTAAAAATCACCACTCAGGGGCTCGGGATTTAGCTCAGTGATTAGAGTGCTTGCCTTGCAAACACAAGGCCCTGAGTTCGATCCCCGGCACCACAAAAAAAAACAAAAAAAAAATCACCACTCAATGGTTTCTTTCCTCCCAGGTTGGTATTAAGGAAAATCTTTTTTTTTTCCTTCTGTTTTCTGGGTTTTTTTGAGACAGGGTCTTGCCACATAGCCCAGGGCAGGGTCTTGCCTTGAACTTGTGGCAATACTCCTGCCTCAGCCTTCCAAGTTCTGGGCAATTAGGAAACATTCAGTGCAGGGACAGCACCCTCCCACCCGGTGCCAACAGCTAACACCGGTGTGTCTGGACTGTGCCAACACAGGAGTGCAAGCGGGAGCCACTAGGGGCTGTGTGCACTCTGAGGCTTGGGGTGGGGACTGAGTGTTAAGGACTCAGGGCATCGAATCAGCATCACCATCTGCATCCAGGAGTTTCCGTCCCTTCGCAAAAGCCGGTGCATGTGCCTGGCCAACTCTTGAACCCAAACAGGACCAGGAACCCTTTGCAACCCTGTTTGGGGCAGCATGGCAGTGGAGTGTAACCTCACCTCATCACCCTCGTGGGGCTGGTAGTCGAAGCGCAGTGGGGGACAGAAGGCTGCCGCATGCACCTCGAGCACCTTGGCCTTGTCCCCTGGAGGGTCCAGGGCCTCCAGGGCCTCCTCCAAGCTGCCCAGGCCCTGCATGTGGGAGGCCTGGCTTCGGCTCTCGGCGGCTGTGAAGCTCCGCAGCACCTGTCCCAGGGCCAGGTGGAAGCCGGTGTCACAGCACTAGGGGGAAGCAGCATGAGAGGATTGGTGGGTGTGGGGCACACACCCCCAGCCCCAGGCTGGCCCGGCCACCAGACTCACGTCCATTAGGTCCAGGACGTCGTGCAGGTAGTAGTTGCTGACTGCCGCATTGACACTGGCCAGGCTGAGCAGGTACTCATTGCGTGCCTTAGTACACTTGAGTCTGTGCTCCAAGAACTTGGCTTGGCGCTGCTCAAGACAGTGAAGCCACTGGGGTCGCCACTCACCGGTGACCCCACCCTGCTGTGATGTCCCACAGGCCCCTCCAACTCCATGGGAACCCCAAGTCCTGCTGGTGCCTTCCCTTGGCCTGCTGGCTCTGGGGCACCCCAACTTTTCACCCCAGCTCTTCACCTGCCACCCGCTCTCCTGCTCTCTGCAGACAGAGCAGAGAAGGTGACACAGAACTAGTTATCTGACAGGAGGCACACATGTGCAGCCCTTGATGGAGGCAGGAATCAGGCTGGGAGACCCCTTGGCCCAGGTAGAACCCAGACCGCCACTTCCAGCCTGGGTAGCTTCCCCTCTCCATTCCATTCTTTGTTGTTTTGAGACAGGGTCTCACTATGTAGCCCAGGCTGGCCTCAAACTCATAGTGATCCTCCTGCCTCGGTCTCCCAAGGGCTGGGATTACAGGGCTTGGAGCATAGGGGAGACTACACAAGGCCATCCTGGGCCCTGCAACCCTCCCTCTTCTGTCCATCAGCCTCTGGGGCCCCATATGTAACCCCTGTAGCCCAATGGCATTGTCCTGGCTTGAGGACACGCAGCAGGCCCACCTTCTCCACCAGCCGCCCCCCCTTCTTGACAGAGCTCTTGCGCTGTGGCCCACCCTCGGTGGCACTCGTGGCGCTGGTGGCAGTGGTGGCTGCGGTGGGGGTGCCCCGGCCTGCTCTTTTCTCCTCCTGCCGCTCGGCTTCCCGGAGCTTGGCCTCTGCACTGGCGCTCTCCATGCGGTATGCCTGATACGTCTTCCTGGCCTGTGGGGGACCGAGACAGGTGCCCACTGACAGCTACACCCACCAAGCCTGTCCCCTCCCGGGCCATCTGACACTCAGAGCTGAGCAAGTCCAGCCTCCCCATCCACAGGGCAGAGCAGGGCCTGGCCCACAGTGCCCCCACCCCAGGTACCCCGAGCACCAATTCTCCCAGTGTGTGTGGGGAGGTGATGCAACACGTTCCTCCGGCTGCCCCGCTGCCACCGCTCACCGTCTGGAGCTCTGAGACCACTTCCAGGAGATCATCCTGCAACTGCTGCCCCAGGTCCTTGCTCTAGAGGTAGAGGGGAGTGAGGGCAAGTTCAGTGGCTGCCACCAGCCTGCAGGAACCCACCTGGGCCTGGCACACACATACCTTCCTGACGATGCGCCCCACATCCTCGGCAATGTGGCTCAGCCGCTGTGCCAGGGGCCCTGCCAGCAGCTCACCGAGGGCCGCGCTGTCCCGGCTCTGCTGCCGCGTGTGCTGCAGCAACATGGCCCAGCAGTGCAGGGGTGACAGGAGGGACGGCTCCTTCCTGGGGTCACGGGGCGCTCAGACCAGGCCTGACCTTGCCCACCTGCCCCTCCGCCTGTGCTGTGCCGCCCACCCACCACACCCACCGGAAACTCTGCAGCTCGCGCCCGCTGCTGCCCAGGCGGCCCCCACGGCTGGCCAGGCGCTCAGCCAGCTTGTCCAGGCCCCGAGAGTACTCGAGCTCCACCTCAGCACGGCGCCGCGCGAACTCGGCCAGCTCCTGCAACAGCTCCCGGCGCAGCTCGCCCTGCAGCTCCAGGCAGCGCAGCTGTTCACCCAGCTGCCAGCGGATCTCTGGGAGGAAGCGGAGGGACCAGAGGAGGCACCCAGCGCCCTCGCCTGTGACCCACCTGGGGCGCAGCCACCTTGGAGGCTCCTGGGACAGGGCTCTGGGTGGAGGGGCAGGGAGACAGGCAGGGCCAGCAGCTGGAATGGCGAGGGTGAGGGCGTCTGGGGTGGGGGTGGTGCAATGAGAGTGCAGCAGCTCTAGGGAGCTCAGACTGGTTATTTATTTGTTTGTGTTTTTAAGACAGGGTCTCACTATGTAGCCCAGGCTGGGTTTGAACTCGTGGCAATTCTGCCTCAGCCTCCCAAGTACTGGGATGACAGGCATGTAACACCATAGCCAGCTTGAAGCTGTTTAGGAAGAGTGGAGCACACGGCCATCCCAGCCCCATCTTCCACCATCACCAGGTAGAAGGGGCACCTTGGGGTGGAGACTGCCCTAGGTTTCAGCCATGCCTGCAGTGAATGCATGGCCTCAAGCCCCAGCATGAAAGGCAGACCCAGTCTGGTGTAGTGGCACAGGCTTGTCATTCCAGCATGCTGGGAGGCTGAGGCAGGAGGATTGAAAGTTTGAGCCCAGCCTGGGCAATTTAGGGAGACCCTGTCTCAAAAATAAGAAAAGGGCCGGGGATGGAGCTCAGTGTGAAGGCCCTGGCTTCATCCCAGTACCATAAAAAGAGAAAAGAAAGAAAAGAAACATGGAAAGAAAGGACAGTCCTACAATGGAGGCTGGGTGTGGCCTGGGTGAGCGGACTGGGGACAGAGGGACTGGCTTGTGTCGTTGGTCCTAGTTGTCCTCCTAATTCCCCACCTTCTGGGCTTTCCTTCTCTCACAGGAGACTACGCCCAGGTGCCACCCTACCTTTTGACACTTTATCACTGGCTGAATTTGGCAACCCTGCTTCCCCACCAGCCCAGAGCAGAAGCCCTTGGCACACAAGGCTTAGGCAACCTGCTGGCACCCTCCCTGGGCCACTTGGCTTCTGGCATGCAGGTTGCCATAGTCTCTGTCCCCGTCCCTGGGATGGGACATTCTAGACACTGCCTGCAGCTGGAGGGCGGCAACTACACCCACTGGTGCAGGCAGAAGACAGCAAGGGGCTAGAACAGGTGGCCTTTGGTCCTGCCAGCCACCTCCCAGGGACTGCAGGGCACAGGGCCTCAGTGGATTTGGCCTACCTGGGCATGTGCGCATCCTCCTGATCCCCCTTTCTCAGCCCAGGCTTGGGTGGCATTGACCTCTCTGTGTCCCTGACTCTGGGTGGCCCAGGCCCAGCTGCAGGCATCACCCACCCCTCAGCCCTCTGCTTTGCCTCCACTAGACCCTCTGGGGACAGCTCTGACAGGCGCTGTCCTGCCACCAAGGGGTCAGGCTGGACAAACAGGAGCCCAAAAGGTGGGAGCCTTCGCTTTGAAGCCAAGGCAAGGCAGGACCAGAAGCCCAGGTGCCTGGTGAGGTGGCAGGAGGCACGTTGGCTGGCCCGCCACCTCCTGTGGTCCCTGATTGGTACTAGGAGAGTCCTCACAGAATCAGGGTAACAGCTTTCAAACAAAAGGAAATTCATTTCACTCATCAAAGGCCTTGGACCACCCAGCTGGCCTCTTTTGCCTTGGAGACCAGTTTCCACCAAACCTTGGCCACCAGAGCAGCGACCACTGCATTGTTTCCTCCTGCCCTTCCCTTCCGCTGCAGTCCTGCCCCCACCCACCCCACCCCCACCCATGCGTACATGCGCACTGGCACTGGCAGGCTTGGCTCCTCCAGAGTAGCTGTAAATTGCAAGCCAATTGCATTTGTGATCCCCAGAGAGCAGGAAAGGGGAAGGTTGCCTGCTGCTTTCAGACACAGCTCAGAGCCCTGTCCTGACCTGCCCCCAGCTCAGCAGCCCTGTCCCACCCTCTCCCAACATCTTGCAACATGACACTTTATTTACTAATGTCTCCCACACCACACCTGTGAGCAGGAACCGGTCTGCACACCTTTCTCTTCTCTCTCTGGCCTTCACACTGAGCTACACCCCCAGCCATTTTTATTTATTTTATTTTTGAGACAGGGTCACATTAAGTCACTAAGTTGCTCAGGCTGGGGTACAGCTTGGGATCCTCCTGCCTCAGCCTCCCAGAGTGCTGAGATCACAAGTGTGCACCATCACCCCCAGGTGTGGTTCTCTCCTGTACAGCAACGTATTCCCAGAGCCTGAGACAGCACAGATGTACACAAAACATCTGGCAAAACAAGGGACAGGAGTCTGGAATCCCCATTGCATCTGTTTGCATTGCAAATCTTGGCCTCCCATCACACTTCCTGTGAGTGCAGCGGGGCTCTCACTTCTGCTGCAGAAGGAAGATGGCCTCCCTGTCACCACTCTGCTGGCTTGGAGAACCGAGCACGGCAAGAACTCAGCCCTGTCTCTCTCACAATTCGGAAGGCCCCCAGGAGGTGGAAAGCAGAGGCCCCAAACATGGAAGACGCAGAGTGCCCGAGGGCCACTGGGAGCAGCCTTGCTCCAACTCCTGTGCTCCGGCCGGGACTCCGCTGAGCCGCTCTGCTAACTGCAGAGCTCTTGGCAGCCCTGATCCCCACAGTGTTTGAGGAAGTCGGGTAGGAGGCCTCCCGCCACAGTGCCCGGCCCCGAAGAGCTGCCACGCCCTCTGCGGTGGCCTGGAGCTGGTTCTGGATCCCAGGAGGGGCCAACAGCAGGCTCCAGGGGGTGGAAACTGCCAGCACTGCACCGATTACAGCATCACCTGCGATGTGGCCCGAGGGCCACCTCATTCTATCTCCCAGGAGACCATAACAGTCACCTTGCTGAGCTCCAGTCCACAATGGGGAGAGTGGAGCCGTTGAGAGTGACATCAGAGTTGGACATCTGCTGGCCCTTGAGTCACTGCACCCAAATCGTTGAAGCCTCGCTGGGAATTTGCAAGTTCATTTGCATGCAATTTGCACAGGGCATTAGCACAACCCCAAGAGGTTGGACTGCAGAAGGCCACAAGCCCAAGCCCACAAGATTCACAGCACCAGGGGAAGGGGGCAGGTGCCAGGGCTCCAGGGACAGCAGTGCAATCAGGCCACCACCGACCAAGCTGCTCACTGCCACTCCCTACAACGCCACCTCCTCAGGTCCCAGCAGAGACCAAAGAGGGGGCAGAGGGAGGGAAGGAGAAGGAAGGGAGCTTACTCAGCAGCTCCTCCACCCTGGTGTTCCCCTCAACCTGCTAGGCACCCGCTCACCTTTGACTTGCGCCTCATACTCGGCCTGCTGCCCCCGCTCCCGTCGCAGCTTCCCGTATGCCGCCATAGTGGCCAAATGGCCGTGTGGTTGAGCCCCGCTGTTCCCACGAGGGTACCACGACCTGGGACCAGGGTTCCGCGACCTGGGGCCCCTAGGCCAGCACCCGCACCAGCCCCGCCCCACCCGCCCCGCCTCCAGTGCCACAGGGGGCGGGGCGGGACCTGGTACTGCCCCACCAGGGGCTCCTGCCCAGATGGCTGGCCACTGCCCCTCTGCTGTGCCCGCACCTAGGCCACCCTGTGCCTAAAGCCTGCTACCAAGCAGCCAGGGCAGAAGCGAGAGTCCCAGTGCGCCCAGCAAGCTATCACCCTATGATGCTGTCCCCCCACCAGCTCCAGAAGGCTGTCTTTGGTCACCACTACCAGACTGCACCCCACCATGGCCACCAGCACTCAACAGCAGTGGACAGCAGGGCGTAGTGGCACATGCCTCTCATCCCAGCACTGGGGAGGCTGAGGAAGGGGGATTACCACAGGTTTGAGGGTAGCCTGGGCTACATAGTGAATTTAAGGCCAGCCTGGACTACACGGAGAACCTGTCTCAAAAAACAAAGAAAAATCACATAGTAGTGGACAGTGACATGGTAGCTGCCCTCGGCCTGGGCTCCCCAGGACTGCCTGCACACTGAGCCCCCAGGATGTCACAGGGCCCCCCCTTCCTGGCTCATAGCCTGAGAGGCCTCAGAGCCTGAAGAATCTGCAGCTGGGCATTCATCCCTCCAGGCCTGGGTGGGGAGGTTGTTCCCCTTTCTGCTCAGCTCGGGGAGGAGAGGGAGCAATGGCCTCCTCAGTTCCTCAGTTCCGCATAGGTGGTTACCGCTTCCTGCCACCGGAAGCCCTGCTCCCATCGCCTCCCCACAGCCCGTACCTGTCCTGCCCTGGACAGTCTCAGGGTCTCCTTCCCCTAGGGGTGCCACCTACTCTAGGCCACAGGACAACTTCTCCAGGTGGTCATGACAAGCCACAGTAGACAGTTATGTTTGGCTTGGTGGCGGGGAAATCCCTGGTCCAGCGAGCAGGACAAGAGCAAGACAGCCAGGCACTGTGTGTGTCCAGGGAGGCAGGCCTGCAGTCATGTGTGCGCATGCATTTAGAGTACACACATGGGCACCCATGTCCTCAGTCTGAGGATCTGGAGAGAAGGAGCTTGCGAGGTACTTCAGGCCTAGAAGGAGAAAACACACTCCCTCAGCTGTGCGTCGTCTCCTCCTCCCCACCCTGCCCCGCCACCAGTGCTAAATCCCTTTTCTAAGAGGCTGCCATGTACCCACGGTTTTTGTTTGGGGCATGGGACAGTGTCTCAGTACATAGTTCAGGCCAAACTTCAACTCCCTTTGTAGGCCAAGCCAGCCTCAAACTCAGAATCCTCCTGCCTCAGTCTCCCAAGTGCTAGGATTAGAAGTGTGTGTCACCACCTCACCTGGCTTTAAATGTAAATAGAATTTTGTTTGCAGTGCTGGAGATGGAACTCAGGGCCTCAAACTTGCTAAGTAAACGCTCTACCACTGAGCTACACTGCCAGCTGCCCACAGGGTCCTGAAGGAAGGTCAGGGAGCTCCCCAGACCTCAGGCTTCAGGCACTGATCTGAGAAGCACCAATGTGGGGGGGGGGTCCTCCAACAGGCAGGGGGCTCACACCAGCCTATGTCACACCTCACTGGCCCTGTGTCAGGAGAGATGTACAAGTCCCACCCTTAGCCTACGGGGAACCGGCACCCAGGCCCCACATCGGCTGCTTCCTACCACCTCTCTGAGCCCTGATTGGTCCCCAAACGTCCCTCTTCCGGCAGAGCCAGGCTCAGATCAGAGACCCAGCATACAGGAAATGGCTGCCGAACTGGCCTGGGCCCCCACTTTCAAATGCTCTCCTCAGCCTCTGGAGATGCCCATTCGGCCCCTGCTGAGAAATCCTAAGTGAAAAATCTGAAAACAAGGCCTCTTATGGGGAGAGCCCTGGATTTTAGGACACTTGCTTGGCATCTAGGGCCCTAAATGGAGCTGCAACTTACTACTTCTCTACCTTTTAGCCCCACTGCTCCCCTTCCAAGATCTCAGATGCCAGTTCTCTTGCATAAGGTGAGGAACAGATGTGCAAGACCTTTCTAAACCCGTTGAGGCCAGGTGTGGTGGTGTGCACCTGTCACCCCAGCCCTCAGGAAGCTGAGGCTGGAGAATTGCTGCGAGTTCGAGGCCAGCCTGGGCTATATAGTGAGTTCAAGGCCAGCCTGGACTACACGGCGAGATCCGTCTCAAAAAAAAAACAAAACAAATCCTTTGAGGTGGGAGGGGAGGCAAAAGGGCCATAGAAAGAATGAAGATGTGTCATGTACATGTACCAATAAATGTAATCATTATTTACTGTAAACATGTTTTTTGGGGGGTGCTGGGGATCGAACTCTGGGCTTCGTGCTTGCTAGGCAAGCGCTCTGCCACTGAGCTAAATCTCCAACCCCCTGTAAACATGTATTAATAAAATTTTGAAAAAAAATTGCATAGACATTTAAAAATCTGTCAAAAATCAGAAAAAAAAAATGAAAATCAACCCGTTGAAGAATGTACACTTGGCCCTGGGGGTGATCACAGGGCTGGCGGGGTCATGTTAGGGCCGGAAAGAGATGAGAGCGAGGCGACAGTACGACAGTGAGGTTGGTCACCGCCGTCCCCGAGGGGAGAAAAAGAGTGGCAGGAGCCAGGCAGCAAGGGTGCTGCGCCCCTCCTGTTTCCCCATGTCACTTTTCCAGGGAACCTCAGGGGCCGGACTGTGCCTCCCGAATGTGCACGGATTCGTGTCCAGGGGCAGCGCCCCGGACCCCCAGCCACACGGAGAGAGGAAGAGGGCTCCTTTCCCAGCAGCGCCCCGAGAGGCGGGTGCTGCAGACGGGGGAAGTGCTGGGCCCCACGGCCAGGCGGGCTTGCGGTTCCCCTCCCTTTCTCCCCCACCCGCAGCTCCCACCTCCGCCCAAGAAACCTAACCGTCTAGGGGGTGGAGGAGCGGAGGGGCGGAGGGGCGGCCGAGCGCAGAGGGCTGCAGAGACGCGGCGCACGTAGAGCTCAGAGCCGGGTCGGGCGCAGTGGGAGAGGAAGGCAGGCCCCTCCCGGCCACCGTGGGAGCCGCCGCGAGCTCCGCCCACCAGCGACCGGGCGCGGCCAACGCAGGGCGCATGACCGCTCGCCCAGCCGCGCGAAGTTCGGCCCTGGCGCTGCCGGACCAATCAGAGCCTGGGAACCAAATCCGCCGCGGCTTGCGAACCGGAAGGGTCTAACGCCAGGCGCGGTGGGCGGGATGAGTCGCGGCCTAGACCTTTACGAAGGGAAGCCCGCGACTGTAGCCAATCAGAACGGAGCCTCGCTCGAACCAGCCAGCCGCAGAGGGGAGGCTCGCGCAGGCGCGTCTTCCCCACCTCGCCCCTCCCTCCAGTCTCCGCCTACCGGGGGGGGGTGCCTGCGGGTCACGTGCCAGGCGCCAGCCCGAAAAAGCCGAGCGCGGCCCGGGGGCGAGGGGAGTCGCGAGCTGCCTGTGGCAACGGAAGCCTTGAGTGCGAAAACGGATCGGGAGCGCCGAGCTCGCTAGGGACGGGGACCGATGGCGCTGCCGCCCGAAAGCAGGGCGGGGAGGAAGGGCGCAGGGCGACTGCTAGGGTAAGGGTGAGGCCTGGAAAAGCTGGACTTAGTCTTTGTCCTTCCAGACATATCACACATGGCAGGAGACCGCGGTGGACACGACTGTGCCTTCGTCAGATCTCATAGGGACTGTGTGACATGCCTGGTCAGTGTGGTGACTCAATGGGATCTGTCTCAAAATGAAAAACATTTAAAAGGGCCGCAGGTGGAGCCAGTCCCGGAGCAGGGACACTCGTGCAAACCACGGGGTACAGTTAACAGGACAGAGCTGGCACATCAGCAGTAACAGAGACACCAGCTACTAGACAGTGTTTTTTTTTTTGTTTTTTTTTTTTTTTTTGGTGGTGCTGGGGATCGAACTCAGGCCCTTGTGCTTGCAAGGCAAGCACTCTAATCACTGAGCTAAATCCCCAGCCCCTAGACAGTGTTAATACTGGGCTGGTGTGGTGGCCTGCGCCTGTCACCCCAGCCCTCGGGGGACTGAGGCAGGAGGATTGCCGCGAGTTTGAGGCCAGCCTGGGCTACATAGAAAGACCCTGTTGCCAACAACCAGTATTTTCTGATGGGGTCTTGCTGCGTAGTCCAGGCTGGCCTCCAACTTGCAATGATCCTCCTGCCTCAGCCTCCCCAAGTGTTGGGATTACAGGCATGCGACATCATGCCTGGCTCTTCAAACAACCGACTAATAATAGGGGGAACTGTGAGGGAGAGGAAGGAGTCACTA
The DNA here is from genome assembly GCA_004026905.1 of Hystrix cristata. Taxonomy (NCBI): domain Eukaryota; kingdom Metazoa; phylum Chordata; class Mammalia; order Rodentia; family Hystricidae; genus Hystrix; species Hystrix cristata. Next base: position 87,669 of record PVJO010002222.1, on the reverse strand, counting down.
CTATCCGATTAATTTCTCTATAAATTTAACTCTGAGCTGGAAATTTAGCTCAGTGGTTGGAGTGCTTGCCTTGCAAGCACAAGGCCCTGAGTTCGATCCCCAGCACCAAAAAAAAAAAAAAAAAAAAGTTTAACTGTACTGAAGTCCATAAATTACTACTTTTAAGCAAGTGGCTAGGGGAGGGAGTGACCTAAGAGGCCAGTGCCTGAACACAGGGCTGGCTGGGGGCTGGAGCTAGGGGTAGGAACAGGAGACCCATGCACGCAGCGCACACATGTTCCCCGAGGCCACGGGCTGAGCTTTATTGGGACAGCTCTGGCTGAGGCCAGGACTGTGCAGGCTCTAGGAGGCCGAGTCGGAGGCCTCTGAGCTGTCCTTGACATCCGTGCTCTCTGTGGTCTCGCTGACCTCGCTGAGGTCCTTGCTGTCTCCACCGCTGTCTTCGGCAGCCAGGGCCTTCTCCTCTCGGGAGGCCTCTCCAGGGCCTGACAGTGGGGCACTTTTCCCCTCCACCTTGTTCTCGATGGCACCTAGCACCATATGCCTGTTCTTGTCCTTCAGCTCCAGGTGCCGCCTCAGCTGATGTGAAGACAAAGGGACAGGGCCTAAGTCTATAGGAGCAAGGGAGCTGGCCAGGCCCCTTGCAGGTCACCATGGCTGTCCCCAGCGCCACCCCCCTACCCCTCAGATCCCACCCACAGGTGACTTCCTGGCAGTGGGCTCTTGGGCCCAGGCCCTCTCTGTTCATTTTGATTTTCTTTGTTTTTGAGACAGGGTCTCGCTATGCAGTCCAGGCTGGTCTTGAACTCACTACGTAGCCCAGGCTGGCCCTAACTTTCGCCGATCCTTCGACCTCAGCTTCCTGAGGGCTGGAGTGACAGGCATGTGTCACCATGGCTGGCTTCCAATGTCCTCTCTACAGTGGGCCAGGGCCGCCTCCCCCTGGTTTGGGAAGCCCCAGCCACCAAGGGCAGCCCTGCTTGTGACTCTCTAGGCTCTCACCTCATCGGCCATCTGGGTGAGATCCCGCTTCATGGCATATGCGTCTTCCCCGTCTGCATAGTACTTGGGCTCCACCTCACTGATCCTGGGGCGGGAAGAAGAGCAGAGCCTGGGGCAGCTCCTCCTGGTGTGGGGCAGCAAGCCTAGCCCCAGGGAACTCTTCCTGGCAGCCCCATCTCCAGCTCCCTCAGGCAGAGGCAGCAACAGGCCACCCCATCACGTCCCCAGCTAGGCTCCACCCAGCCATCCCATGCCCAGGTCCTCTGGCCCACACCCTGGTACCTCTTCACTGGGCGGTATGCACCCTGGACTCAGGCCCTGACACGTGGGGACTTAGCAGCAAGCACTTCCCGCCAGAAGCATTTTGGGGTTGTTTAGGCTGTACTGGAATTGAACCCGAGGCCTTCACACTGAGCTACATCCTCAACCCTGTTTTTTTTTTTTTTTAAAGCCCTGTATTTACTTATTTATTTTATTTATTTACTTTTGGGGGTGTTAGGGATTGAACTCAGGGCCCTGCACTTGCCAGGCAAGTGCTCTACCACTGAGCTAAATCCCTAATCCCTGTTTTGTTTAATTTTTGAGACAGGGTCTCACTAAGTGGCTAAATAGCCCAGGCTGGGCTCAAATTTGCAATCCTCCTGCCTCAGCCTCGAAGCGCTAGGATTATAGGTGTGCACACCACCACACCCAGCTTCAAGGCATTCTTTTTTTTGTTTGGTTGTGGTTTTGGTTTTTTGAGACAAGGTCTCGCTATGTAGTCCAGGATTGCCTTGAGCTCACTACAGAGCCCAGGCTGGCCTCGAACTCTCAGAGAGCCTCCTGCCTCAGCCTCCCGAGTGCCAGGATGACAGATGTGCGCCACCACAGAAGCATTTTAACTGGGCCAACGGTCCCTCCCTAATCTGGGTGTTGAACCCAGCCCAGAAACTGCCACCCTGCTCAACAGTCCCTCTCTGTGCCTTCACATCTACTAGCCCAAAGCTGAGTGTCTTGGGGGACACTGCAAGGGCAGCCCCACCCAGTCTCACTCTCCAGCACACATGCCACTGTCTGCCAGGCTGTGCCAGATACTCTGCCCCATGTCAGGCCCAGGGAGATGCCCACATCCCAAGCAGACCTGGGCTTGCCCACCTGAAGGCCTAGGGCTCCAGGCCCTTGACGTTCTTTCTCCCAGCCCTTCCTGCCTGTGTCCTCCTTTCTTCCTTCCTGTTTATTTATTTATTTTTTTAGATAGGGTCTCACTGTGTACCCCAGGGTGGCCTGGAACTTGTGGCGATCCTCCTGCCTCAGTCTCCCGAGGGCTGGGATTGCAGGTATGTGCTTTTTTGCCTTTTGAGACAGGGTCTTGCTATGTAGTGCAGGCTGGCCTCAAACTCACTGTGTAGCCCAGAACTCATGAGCTCCTCCTGCCTTAGCCTCCTGAGTGCTGGGATACTTGCATCCTGTTTCTCCCACTGCCACGTGGAGCCCTGCTTCTCAGCCTCTGCTCTCTGCCCTGAGCCTGTACTTTTGGGTCTCCACAATCTTTGGCACATTGTCCCAGTAGCCCCACACCCAGCCCACTGAAACCCTACATATACTTACTGAAAGTTGAGGGTGTTGGAGTAGAGGTGCAGGGCAGCCCGGTTACTGCAGGGAAGAAGGCGCTGCTGAGCTGTACAGGCGCAGCCAGCCTGGCCCTTCGTGCCCTCCCACTGTTGTCCCTCCTGGCCCTGAACCCCTTCCGGATGGGAGCCCCACCCCACCCCAGCCCATCCCAGCACGGCCTCCACCTCTTCCTGACGTGCAGGGAGACATATTTGGCGTTGAAGTTCTCGATCATGGCACGTGAGGCCTGGTCCATGAGCTTCTGAGCCAGGCCCAGGCGTCTGTGGGAGCGCTTCACAGCCTGGAGAGGGGAGATCAGTGCGGTGAGCGGTGAGCCCAGGGCACCCCAGCTCCCCCACTTCCGCTCTGCCATTGCCTGGACCGCCCCACTCACCAGTGAGGTGATGTGTCCGTGGGGCACGTCATCTGGGTCCTCTTCCCTGAGTGAGGAAGGAGATAGGCACAGAGGTGAGTGGTGCAGGCCCAGCCACCCTCAGGCACCTTTTCTCAGCCCTGAGGCTAGCCCTGTGGTGCCCCAGAACGAGGCCCCAAACTCTGCAGCCATCACATATGTGCAGCGTCAACAAAAAGAATATTTCCCCATGATTGAAAACAAATTAGCCAGGTGTGGTGGCATACGCCTGTCATCCCAGCACTCAGGAAGCTGAGGCAGGAGGTTTCACGTGAGTGCAAGGCAAGCCTGGGCTATACAGAGTGAATCTGAGGCCATCCTGAACTACATAGTGAAACCCTATCTCAAAAAGCCAAATTAAAAAATTATAATAATAACGATAATAAGGAGCTATCAAGCCATAAAAGGACAGGGAGGAAATTTAAATGTGTATCACTAAATAGAAAAGAAGCCAGTCTGAAAAGGCTGTACACTTTACGATCCCCCCAATACAGCACTGTGGAAAAGACCGAGATGTGGACCTGGATAAGATCCATGGCTGTCAGGGATGAGCAGGAAAGGGCAGGTGACAGACGGCACAGTTCTGTGGGACACTGAAGGTGTGGCGGACACTCACTGTTTTAGACCCTGGGAGAATCTCGAAAATGGTTAACACAGGGACAGTGACAGCCATCGCCAGCAGGAAGGCAGTCAGAGAGCCTGGGGTGACTCCAGGTGACATGGTTCCAGAGAGAACCATGGTAGGGTCAGCTCAGGACTTAGATAACAAAGTCTCACTGCTGGGTCCGCACCTTTGCCAAAGATGTCATCCAACACAACAGGTTGATGCTATAGTAAACGGAAGGGAGGGCTTTTGTGGAAATTCTTATATCCTCAAACTTTAAGATGTCCTAAGAAACAGCTCAGTATTTTTTTGTTTGTCTTTTGGGACAGGGTCTTGCTATGTAGTTCAGGCTGGTCTCGAACTCGAAGGGCCCCTCCTGTCTCAGCCTCCTGACTTCTGGGATTACAGGTGTGGGCCACCACGCTCAGCCAATTTAGTATTTTTAAAAACCCACAGCAGCCTTTCCCAGACACGGTGGTTTCGGCCTCGATCCTCGCCCCAGCCCCAGGCTTGTCCCTTCCTCCTCGATGACTCACATTTTGGCCAGGACGTACCCTACAATCTTCCCGTTCTCATCCTCAGCAATGTAGGACAGCTGGCAACAGAAGAAAAAGGAAGTCAGGAAAGGCCACATCGCCCATCGAGGAACCCACCACCCGCCCGTGCTGTGAGCCTTGCTTCTGACTGCCAGAAGCTGATCAAGCGGTGCGAGTTGTGTGACAGCCTGCGTGCGACCTGGGCCTAGGGCCCTGTCCTTGTCAGAGCCCTGCGCCCTCGTCAGCGGAAGCCCACCCAGCCACAGCGCGCACCTGAGGCCAGGAGAGGCCGTGGTAGAAGTAGTACTTCATCTGGTAGTTCTCAGGCAGGCAGAGCAGGTTGCAGTGCTGCATGTTCATCAGATCCTCGGGCTGCGGGGAAGTGGAGGGGCGCGGGCGGTGAAACCTCGTTCCCAGGCTGCCCGGGCTGGGGGTCTCGCTCCGCCCCGGGCCCGGCCCGCAGCCGCCGTGCCCAGCGGGGCCTCCCGAAGCCCTCCCGCCAGGCTCTGACGTCCCGCGGACGCGATAGATCGGCGGCCTCGACCCCGTTCTCCCGGCCGCCCCGCGGGTCTTCGGGCCGGGTCCCTCGGGAGCATGCGCACGCGGCCACTCGCCGGCGCCCACGCGGCGCGGACAGCTTCCCGGCCCAGGCCCTCACCCTCGCATTGCGGATGTTCATAACGGCGGCGGAGATCGCGGGTCTCGGGGGGGCGTGATCGCGCAGTCAGCTGCGACTGCGCTGCGAAGCGACTCCAAAGCGGCCGGAGTCGGAGCCTGGGACAGGATCGCAGGGGCGGCGGCGGAAGAGGAAGTGCGCGGGCAACCGACCACCGGGCGGAAGTACGCGGCCACCCGGCCCGCCTCTCGGCCGCGCGGCCCCTGCGCGGAATGGCCCAGTGTGCGGGGCGGGGCGCGCGCGAGCCAATGAGCGGGGCGGACGCAGGGCGAGGCGGGGCCGGCGAGCGGGGGCCCACAGGCTGCGAGACGTGGCGCCGCGCGGTGGCCGTCCCCCTATCCCCGGCCCCGAGCCACGGACGCGCGCACAAGGACAGGTGCAGTAGGTTCAACTTTATTCGGCGCCTCCGCCGGCAGAGTCGGCGGGTGGGGAGCAGGGGGCGCCGGGGTCCGGGGTGAGACGGCTCAGCAGGGCGCCCAGCATCTCTTCGCACATGGCCAGGCACCGCGGCACGTGGAAGCAGCCTAGGAAAGGCAGGCGGCTGGTTGGGAGGGCAAAGGTGCCCGGGGCCGCGAGCCCATGCGCCCCGCTCACCTTTGAAAGGGCCTCCCTTGATCGTGAGGGCGACCTTTCCCTCTCGGTTCAAATAGCCAAACCATTCGCCGTGGTCGGGATCGCGAAACTGGGTAAGAAGGACACGGTGACAGCCAGCGCCCGAAGTCCCCACTGAAGCGCTGGGACATGGCCCCAGCCTGGGGAAGGGGCCGCCGTGATAAAGAGGATCTGCCCGGGCTCTCCCGTCTGGCTCCTTGGGTGGGTGCTCAACACAGGCACATAGTAGCCGGCGACTTGCGCTTCAGTCACCACCAGGGAACCTTGTAACGACCACAGCGCAGCCAGTGGTCCGGGGGAGACTTGGGACAAGCAGCTGACTGCGCGATCACGCCCCCCCCCCGCTCCTGCCCCGCCTCCCCGCAGCCTCTCCTCTGGCAGGTCTCTTGCCGGCTGCTTCCGATGCTGGAAAGGGCACTAGTCCAGACTCCAGGGTATTCTCCGGCCTCGGCCACACCCTTCTCTTTCCTCGCCAATAGAAAAGTTACGTAGAGCCCCTCCCAGGTCAGGGAACAAATCAGTCACACCAAAATCCACCACCATAGTCCTGCCAGGTGTGGAGATGCATGCCTGTAATCCTAGCATTCGGGAGGCTGAGGCAGGAGGGTCGCCGCCAGTTCAAAACCAGCCTAGGGGCTGAGGATTTAGCTCCGTGGTTAGAGTGCTTGCCTCACAAGTACAAGGCCCTGAGTTCGAGCCCCAGAACCATAAATTAATTAATTAATTAATTAATTAATTAATTAATTTAAAAAAGACCAGCCTGGGGTACATAGTGAGCTCAAGGCCAGTCTGGACTACATAGCAAGACCATCTCAAAAAACCAATAAGTAAAAAAATAAAAATAACATTTAAGTGGAGCCACTTCTCAGAAGGATCATGCAACAGATCAGTCACATCAAAGTCCACTATCAACATCCCTTGAAGCCAGCTTGTGAAAGTTGGCGTATACTCCATGAGTGGCGCACTACCCCCTCTATCCACACTACCTCTTGAGTGACACTGCCTGTGTCCCTGCTTATTTCACTACTTATTCTGTGACAGGAAGATAATACCCCAGCACCACAAAAAGAGAAAAAAGGGGTGAGGATTTAGCTCAAGTGGTAGAGCACTTGCCTAGCAAGCACAAGGCCCTGAGTTCAAGGCCCAGCACAAAAAGAAAAAGAAAAAGAAAAATTCCCCACAAAGAGGGAAAAAAGAAGGTAAAGATTCCCCAAATTTTTCTGTCCTGTTTATCCTTGTGTACTGGAAGTTTGCTTTCTGTATTGTCCTGCCGTTCTGTGATCATGAGTGACCTGTGGATTTTTTTTTTTTTTTTGTGGTGCCGGGGATCGAACTCAGGCCCTTGTGCTTGCAAGGCAAGCACTCTAATCACTGAGCTAAATCCCCAGCCCCTAACCTGTGGATTTTTTATAACCGTTTAATGTCCCCTTTCTCTCTTGTTTAAGCACATCGCATCCCTGTTTCATTTCACAGTGGCTCCTGGTGGCGCTCTTGAGACCACAGCCAAAGACAGCCCCAAGCCCAAAGCCAGCTGTTTGGAGAAGTGGGTGGAGATGCCTGGGTCAGCCATATGTCACCACTTCTGTCACAGTGGCAGCAGCCACCTCTCCATTAGAGGCCAGCATAGGGCCCCACAGCTCCCAGGCTCCTTCTCCATCCACTCAGGTGTCTGGGGGGCCCTGGCTGAGTCTCCTTCCCACCTCCCAACTCCTGAATCTCTGGCGTCACCCGTCCTAGCCCGTCTTCTCTGCTCAAAAATTTACTTTGCCTCGTGGCTCTTAGCATCATCTGTGTTCCTTGTTTGTTTGTTTGTTTTGGTTGAGACAGGATCTCACTATGTGGCCCAGGCTGGAGTCAAACTTGCAGCGGTCCTCCTGGGTCAGCCTTCCAAGTGCTGGAATTACAGGGGTGAGCCATCACACATCCCTCTCTGTTTGTTTTTGAGACAGGGTCTCACTATGGAATTTGAACTCACTGTATAGCCCAGGCTGGCCTCAAACTCCCAGCGATCCTCCTGCTTCAGCCTTCCCTGCTGGGATGACAGGCACAGCTCTCTTTTTTTGGTTTGTTTTTTTGAGAAAGGGTCTGACTGGGAACCCACAAGGATTTTCCTGCTCACTCTCCCAAGTGCCAGTAGTGTTCCTGGTGAAGATCATCTGTATTCTTATGACACCTAAACATGTGTGGCCACCCCAGACCTCTTCTTTGTCAGTGTGTGATCATGTGCGGTACTGGTGATTGAACCCAGAATCAATGAGCTACACTCTCAGACCATTTTAATTTTGAGTGAAAGTCTAAATTGCCTGAGCTGGGGTCAAATGAGATCCTCCTGTCTCAGCCTCCCAATTGCTGGGATTACAGGCCTGCACCACACTGCCTTGCCCCTCCCCCAACCAGCCTCACTTCCAAGGCCACCAGCCTCCCAGTCCCAAGGCTCTGCAGGCCCCCTAGACACTCCCCACAGATACAGCCCACCTGGCCTCTCCTGCTTTATCATCTTCTGTGGTCTTGCTGCCCCCCCCAACAAATGAGAGCCCCCAGGAGGCGGGGCTTCCCGGGTGACTGCACTGCTCACCTGGCGGAAGGTGTATTCCAACACCTGCTCGAAAAGGCACAGCAGGGCAGGGTCCCCGCTGTCTCTGTAACCCATGAGGAAGGCAATCATGGCTTCGCTGTGTGGCCACCAGAGTTTCATGTCCCACTCGAGCTGAGGGCAGAGTGGAGCTGAGTAGCCAGGTGCCCTCCACAGGGCCCTGTGGTCTCTTGGGGGTTTGAATGGCCCCTCAGAATGGGGCTGGCTGGCTGACCTGGACACACCCACGAGGCCTCCTAAAGGGACAGGGATCCCCCCATCACTGTAGAGTTGTGGCAGGACCAGGGACAGTCAGAGAGCAGCGAGTGTCAAGGATCTCCATGTGGTAAGGGGCTGCACCCGGGGTTCTGGGTTCACATCCAGCCTGAGTCCCCTCTAAGAGGGGACTGACAGCAGGGTGGCCCACCTGAGTGGGACAGAGTCCATCGGCATCCTGGAAATAAAAGAGGCCCCCATGCTCGGGGTCCCATCCGGAGTGGAAAGGCAGCAGGAGGAACTTCTCGATTACGTGGGCTCGAAGCTCAGGGTCACCCTTCCTGCTGGCATGGCCAAGTAGGAACCAGCCGGCCTCCAGTGCATGACCTGGGGAGGGGTCCACATGGGGGGGTGGCAGCTCATGGCCTCAGCCCAGGTGACACCTGAGCCCCAGGTCCACTTTGCCCCTCACCTGGGTTCTGGTGTCGCCCCAGGCAGCCAGGGAGCTCCTGGCCCTCTTTAGACACGTTCTCCAGGACAGCTCCACCATCCCTCTGTGGGGAAAGGGCCAGAGGTGGCTCTGTCCTCAGCACCCAACTCCCAAGCTTGTGGCCACCCCCAGCCTGAGGATTCAGACTGGTGGGTTCCAGTGCCCCACAGCCTTGGGAGGGATGCAGATGAGGCCCTGCACAGGCTCCGACCCCTCCCTCCGGTCCCACCTCGTCCTCCAGGCACGTGGAGATGCCCCAACCTGGACATGCTGCAGAATCCTCTGGGCACACCAGTCCCCCAGCTCGGAGTATCTGCCTGTCAGCTCCTCGTCCTCATCCCCAAGCTGCGCCACAAGGCTCAGCAGCATCATGGGCACCGCCATGGGCTCAGCGGCCGGGGTCCCCGAGAGCTGGGGGCGGCCCAACCCTGATGGGTCCTCCCGCACCCAGCAGACGATCTGGTCCATCATCTCTGTCGCTTCCCTCTGTGGGGACCAGAGGGATGAGGATGGGGGCAAGTGGAAGTTGGGCAGGAGCTGTGTCCCCTCTGTCCCCTGTCTTGTCCCCAGGAACCTGGCCCTGAGGTGGGTGTGCTATGTCCCTCATGCACCCCAAGTGGTTGTTCTGGGGGCTCTCGCCCTGCGAGTGCGGGGGAGGGCTGAGACGTGGAGACTTGCAAGGAGGGGACACCCTAGATGTGGTCCGTGTGGGAGGCACCTGGTAGCGCACGTCGCCTGTCACCCTCCAGAGCGCGTCCATGGCCATGGCGTAGAAGCACTCGCTGAAGATGGTCCGCTGCACCTTGACCGGGCGGCCGTCCCGCGTCAGCGCGAAGGCGCACTTCTGCTCTGGAGGCGCCACCCGGGCGCAGCGAAGCAGGAACTCGCCACCTGGTGGCAGGGGCGGGTGTCGCGCCGGACTCAGGGAGGCCCCTCCCCCGCGCGGGTGCCGCCGCCGTGGCCCCTACGCCCGGTGCCCTGGGACGTGATCAGCACGATAAGGCTCCGGGAGATCGGGCACGGGGGGGCACCTGCTTTCGCAGCGTCCAGAAGCTCTGACCGGTGGAAGCGCTCGAATTTTCGGTACAAGTGACAGTACATCCATACCTGCGGGAGCAGGTAGCAGCTGGGTCCCCAGGGGTCCCAAATGTTACGAAGAGGACTGCGGGGTGATGAACCTGCGCGCGAGAGGGGCCGAGGCGGGAGGGGCCGAGGCGGGAGGACCCGGTCGCAGCAGGTGAGCTGTCGGGCTGGCTGGGATGTCCCCTACCTGTCTCCCCTGCAGCCACACATACTTGAGGTCGTCATACACTCGCCCGTCGCGGCCCAGGCAGGTGAAGAAGCCCCTGTGGAAGAACAGGGTAAGCGAAGCGGGAAGGAGCCCGGCCAGAACCCCCGGGAGTCGCCCCTGGGAGAGGCAGGGGCTGGGAACAGGCGGACGGCGCACCCGTGCTCCCGGTCGTGCGAATGCGCCATCCAGAAAGCCACCACGCGGTCCAGCTCCTGGGCCACGCGCTCCTTCCAGGCCTGCAGAGCCTGCCGCTCCTTCTCCATGTCCTGGGGGAGGCTCAGAGCTCAAGGCGCCATTCCCCGCGCGCTCCCCGTCCCCTGGGTGTCGTCCCCGGGACCTCCCGCCTCTGTGCTGGGAACGCCTCACCCGCCGGGCTCCCCAGGGGCAGCCGCTCCCCCGACGGCCCCGCCACTAGCCTGTTGTGCTCCGAGGCCCCGGTTCATCACTCCCTCTGCTCCAGGAAGCCAGGCAGAGCTGGTTGAGGTCCCGTGACTGCCACTCAGCTGATGGAGCTGTGCCCCACCCCCTCCTTGGGGTGCCGCGGGGCAGGGGGTGGGGCGAGGGCGGGACTTCCTAGCCCCGCCCTCGGGCCTCGGGTCGGGCAGAGGCTCCCGGTGGCGTCCGCCTGGCACCCTAGGCCAAGATTCTCCTGGTGGGCAGTATGGGGGGGAGCTAGCAGGGTGGGCTGGGAGCACACAGGGCGCTGAGGCCGGGCTGGGCGGCAGGAGGGCAGGGTTTTCAGCAGGTGGATGGCAGGAGAGGCCCCCTGACCCATGTCCCCCAAGGCAGGCACGGCCTCTGTTAACTCCATTCTTCACCCTCTTCAGCAGCCTGTACTGGACACCGAGGGCTGCTGCTGGACGGCAGAGTGGCTGGCCTGTCTCCCAGCCACCTAGTATGGTCCACATTCTGTCCAGTGGCTGTCTGGCTCATTACAGGCCACTGTCTCTGCCAACGGGGCTGCCTCAAGTATGCACAGTAAAGTCAGGCATCCTCTAAAGGATCTGCCACCAGAAGGGCACTGGGCCCCTCCCCTCTACCTGTTGGTGCCACCCCGGGGACATGGCCTTGCCATGCCAGTGTAACCACTGCTTGTGCCCGCCTTTAGTACCGGGTGGTGTCTCCTTGTGGGTTGGCTGCTTGGCTCCTGCTGGCCCATGCTGACTCTCTGACCCTATGGTTGCCCTTGGTGGTGTTTGGGGATAAGCCTGGTCCCATGGCCGGCATGGCATCACTGATGCTATAGCCATTCGTGTCCTCCCTCACACACGCCACCCCTTCGCCCAGTCAAGGACAAGCTGGGAACGTGGAGTGGCCCAGGTTCCTGGGGTCCCTCTGCCCAGGGACCCAGTAGGCAGGGCTCCATTCCCAGCACCAGGCTCCATCCGGTGGGGGGGGGCATGGCCCTGGCTGCGGTGTGGCGGCCACAGGCCTGGCAGATGGGTGCTGCTGCAAGACGCCGAAAGACAGTCACCACAGAGCCCAGCTGAGACCTGGGCAAGCGCCCCCCCCCCCAGGGAGACCACCATATGAGACACATGCTGCAGTGCTGCAGGCCAAGGCAGGGGCAGCTCTTAGTGCCCAGGAGTTTGGTTCTTGCCTGGGTGAGGCCGGCAGCAGATGCCAGGAAGTGGGGGGTGTTGGTGGGCCCCCAGTGCGCACCAAGCACACACACTAGGTCCCCTCTCTAAACTAGCCCTGAGCACAGCCTGCCCAAACCCTAACTTGACCCCTGGCCCAGTTGTCAGCCTGACACCGGCTCAGCAGTCCTGCCCCTTGCCCTCTGCGGCCCACCCTTGCAGGACCCAGAGTGCCTGTCACATGCCAAGTGCTGACTCGTCCAGCTGGAGCTGGCACAGGGGCCTTTGGCAGCACCCAGGAGCCAGTGCTGGCTCAGCACCGGCCCTTGGTGACTGCTAGACCTCTGTCTCAGTGCCTGCCCTCAAAGGACAGAGGCCACAGTGAATAGCAGAAGGGGAGTGGGTAGCAGAAGGGCTCATCTGTGACCCAGGTCCCGCTTCCCCTCCAGAGGCCACAGGACACTAACCAACACAGCAAGACACCAGATGGTTATTTCAAAAAAAGTCTTTAATTGTTCAAAATAGCACAAAACGACATCGCACTATGGTAATATTGAGTCACGGGTTACTCTACAATAGATGAATGGGTGGTTACTGTTCTCAGAAACAAGAGAAATCAAAGGGCGCTTAGGAGAGATGGGCAAAACAATGGGACCGGGCAGTGGGCTCCAAGGCGACTAAACATGACATTTTCCACAGCGAAATATACTATAATACAACAAACCAGAGGCCCTGGAGGTGCAGGCTGGGGCAGGGCGCCCCTCCCTCCCCCAGTCCTCCGGGCAGAGATGGAGGGGTCAGACTGGCTGTCACCTAAACCCTGTGACCGGGACCACTGGCAAACCTTGCTCGCTGCCTCCAGCCAGAGTGAGGCAGAGAAATTCCAACAGCACCCTGCCTGAGGTTGGCAACTGGCCCTCCCAGGGAGAGGGGACTCGGCTGGGACAGTACTGCGAGACCAGGAGGCCTGCTTGTGCCCTTTGGGCCCTCTCAGCGGGGAGTGCTCAGTCTGTGGAGGGCGGTCTCACAGTTCTGCTCCTGTGTCACAAGAGGCCTGGGGACAGGCACAGCAGAGGAGCCAGCACCAGGCCGCACAAGGGAAGGAAGAAAGAGATTCCTTCTCAACCTCTCCAGCCCTAGCTGCCCCCGCTTTTCCTCCACAAAGATCCCTGCCAAGGGTTAGCCAAGGAGAAAAAAAGTTAAAAAAAGGGGGGGGAAAAAAGAAAAGAAAAAAAGATACATTCTGTACACGGCTAACAACAAAAAAGGGACAAAGCCCCACACACTAAGGCTAAAATTACAATAAAAATGTTAACTTCATCAATTTCAACTTAAAAAAAATACAACAAATGCAGCAGTTGGTGATATGGCCCCCAGTGTCAAGCCAGGCAGGGCCGAGCCAGCCTTGCTGGGGGCCACTCTGCGCCCGTCACTGGGTCGGAGGGTGACGGCAGCTGCTCAGGCCCTGGGGCCCCTCTCACTCCTCCTTTGCCTTCTTCCTTTTCCATTTATACAGCAGGAGGGTGGGGAGGGGAGGCAGAGCAGAAGGCCTCAGAGAAGAGAGGGCCCTTCCTGCGGTTTGTGGGGTTTGCAGGAGAATGAGTGGCTAAGCCTGAGGGAGGGTGGGAGGTGGCTGCGAACACCAGGTGAGGAATGAGAATAGCTGGCAGACCCAGGGTGGGCCGGGGAGACCCCAGCCCCACCACCCCCATACCAAGGGCTAGGAACCATGAAACGTGTGCGGTGGTCTCCTCCACAGGCCTCTGAACCCCAGCTTACTGGCCGCCCCAAGGAGCAGGAGCCTGTTTGGAGGTGAAGAAGAGCAGAGGAAGGGGGGAGCCCTACTTTCTTACAGGCTCTCTGCTTCCCGACAGCGACAAGGACAGTGGCGGCTGTGTGCTTTCTTCAGACCAGAGCGGAAACAGAGAGGGTGAGACAGGGCAGCGGCGGACAGTGGCAGGGAGTGCGCGTGCCGGGCAACGGTTCCTGAAGTGGAGGGGTCTAGAGGAGGGTCCAGGTGTGGCCAGCTTCCTCTCACTGACCGTCTGCCTTCGACTTCTTTGGAGCAGATTTCCTTGGAAGGTGGCAGAAAGAGGGCATTAGTGAGGGCCTTGCCACACTCCACAAAGCAGCAGGTCATGCCACCTAGGAAGAGCCAAGTCCTAGGACTTCCCGCTGTGGGAGGTTCCAGAAGGGCTTTCCACTTACATTTCCGGAGAGGACATGGGCCGCTTGCTGGCCGGCTTGGTGCCTGAGCTGTCTTTACTGGTTTCTGAAAGAATGGGAGGTGGTGAGCAGCCTGTCTGCTCCTGGGGCGGGGTTCGCTCATGCCAGGCAAGCTCTCTACCAGCCCCTGCCCGCTGTGAAGTTCCCTCCCGGGACAGGTTCTTGCTCTTGCTAGCTAAGCTGCCCAGGATGATCCAGCATGGCCTCGGACCCACCAGTCCCCTGCTTCAGCCCCTGAGTAGCGTGGACTGCAGGTGTGCACTCCAATGCCCCATCAGGGAACCCATCTGTGAAGCCTTGCCTCGCCACAGTCCTGGCCACCTGTGCCACCTCTGGGACCTGGGAAAGGTGCCGCTCTCTTTGGTGCTCTTGGCTCAGCTCAGCCTTTCCTCACTTCCCTGGCCATAGGGAAGCTGGCTGGCATCCAACCTCCTCGGCTCCCCAGGGACACCTCCCCAGCCCTACACTGTGGTGCCCTCACACCTATCCGGGGCCATGCCCAGCCCCCAGCCCCCCAAGCCACTTACCTTGCAGCCACCTCACTTGTGTGGCTGGGCCGTAGCCCTTCTCGTTGCGCGCAGCAATGCGGAAGATGATGGCAGGCTTGGTGGTGTAGTCAATGTGGGCGTTAGAGAGACTGGAGGACTGCACCAGGCACGAGGGGCTGGGCCCACAGTACACGCGCATGAAGGCCAGCTGTGCCGGTGTAGAGCTCTTGGGTTCGCCACCTGCCTGTGAGCTCTGGATGGCCAGGTACACGGAGTACTCAATGATCTTGCCCGAGGTCACGGAGGGTGGCTCCCACGTGAGGTGAGCACCGTCAGGACTCTGCAAGTGGGGAGGGAGGTCACGTTTGGCTCTCTACAGTCATGGTGGCCTCGGCCCAGCCTGCCTATCCCAGAGCAACAGGCTGCTGACTGTGCATGTGTGTCAGAGATCAAGGGACTTCTGAGAGATCTGCCCCAAGTAAAGACTCAAAAACCACCTCCCTATGCCCCTTTGCTCCCAAAGGTGGGACTTAGCCTCTGCAGCCAAGCAACAAGCTAACATTGGACCCAGACCTCTGGGATGTTTCTAGGCCAAGAACAGGGCATGCTGTACAGTGCAGGGCAGCAGCCACCAGGCTCCAGAAGAGGTGATCAAGGCTGGGGAAGGGAAAGGACTCTCCTCATCCCCTGGACAGCTGACGACAAAGCCCAGATAGACTGAAGCAAGGCTCCAAGTGCACTACCCACCCAGCAGGCCCATGCCGAGGACCTTCCCTCTCTCCTGGGCCCTACAGCACGGGCACAGGAGGCCAACCCATAGTGAGACTCACTTTGCTGATTTTAATGGCGCAAGGGGCCCCCGGGAAACCCGGCAGACATGTCTTAAAGGCAGAGATCTCACTGAAGGGCCCTCGGCCACAGGCGTTGATGCCAGCAACTCGGAACTTATAGGCTGTGCCTGGCTGTAGCTCCTGCTTCTTTAGCTGGTTATAGTCAGGGATGGCACCCGAGTCGTCCTAGGGAGAGGACAGAAGGGAAAAGAAGGACAGCAGAGGGAAAACAAAGTGGCATGAAACCTGATGTTTGGAGACAGCTCGAGAGGCTGGGGATGCAGCTCTGTGGCAGAGCACTTGTCCAGCAAGTGCTGGGCGGGCCCTGGGCTCCAGCCGCCGCACTACCAAGGTCAATAGGGAAGGAAGGCAGCCTGGGGGCCCGCAGAACACTGTTCACCTAGGAACTGCAGACCCATGGGGACTATGGGGTAGAGGGCAAGGAGGGACGAGGTGAGGTGGACCGAAGCTGGGCGTAGCTGAGGAGGGACACAGAGCCCTGGCTTCCTACTGCCCAGTGGAAGGACCTCAGCCTAGCTCCAAGTGGATTCACAGGTGGAGCTTCCTGTGAGCCCCTGCTCTGGACGGTGGAGCCAGGACTGCACCTGTGATACTTGCCTCATGGCCAGAATCCACCCACCCAAGGAAGCCAGGGCCCAAACATACTTACATCCGATGGGACAGCATCATCTGGTGGCAGGAAATAGTGTGTCACCATTACATTGGTTCCCTTAATGACTCCCACATCAAACCACTGGTTCTCCTTCTTCACAGGGGCTTTGCTGGGTGGAGGCGGCAAGTCCGGCTTCTGGAAACCATTAATGGAGAGATCAGGCCCTTGGCCCTCAGAACCTGGAGGTGACACTGACCCCTTTGACCCCAATGCCCCAACTCACCACACCCAGGGACTCGATGCCATTGGCCACTTCGGTCAGGGTAGCTGCAGCCTGCAGTTTGGCTGGGCTGGCGACTACAACCGGCTGGGGAGCCACAAATGTGCTAGATGGAGCCAGGCCTGGGAAGCGGCAGCGACATGAGCGGGAAGGCTCGAGACCCGGTCCTTCCCACCTCCTCACATCCCTGGGCCAGGGAACCCAGTCCCAGGGTGGGCCCCACTTACTCTCGGTGGCTGTGGGGGGCAGCAGGGCCACGGTGCTAGGGACGGTGCCAGCCAGCTCGCTGAGGCAGTTGCCCTCGATGGCTGGGTCATTGAGGCTGTCTGCTGGGGCCAGGGCCTCAGTGGGGAGGTGGTGCTGCTGCTGGGCCTGGGCCTGTGCCTCCTGCAGCTGCTGCTGCTGCTGTACCAGGGCTGCCAGCTCCTGCTGCGTCAGCACGATGGGGATGGTGGTGGCCTGGCCTTCCTGGCCCTCAGCAGAAAGGTGACCCAGTTCTGCCTGGGTCACAGCTGCTGCCGCCTCGGATGTGTCCATGGGCTCCCCAGTGCCTGCTCCAGGGCCAAGAAAAGTACCACTCAAGAGAAATGCTGGCATGCCCGGCCCAGGGAACATAGGTAGTGACCCCGATGGCTTTTATCCTGTCCTCTCCATGCAGTTCTACCTTGACCACTGCCTGCCCAGGGCCCACAGAGCCTATCATGTGGGAAGCAGGCCTCCTCCCCTTGGGCTGCCCCATCCCTGTCACCTCCTTACCATGGTACCTACCCATGACAGCCTGCTGTGCGGCCTGCAGCACAGCCTGGATGGCCAGGGCCTGGGCTTCCTCGGTGGCTGCAGCCTGGGCAGCTGCCTCAGCGGCGGCAGTGACAGCCAGCTCCTCAGGTGTGAGGCCTGTGACCATCAGGGTGGTGGTGCCTGCCTGGGCCTCAGCCATGAGCTCCTGGGGGAGTGACAACTGGTCTACTTCAGACTGCGTGGGCTGGGGGGGCTGGACCACAACGGTGGCCACCACGGCAGAGCTGGCGGGCTCCTGGCCCGAAGACGGGTCCCCTGTGCTGCTCAGGTCCACAGCAGCCTGGAGCTCTGCAGGCTGGGTGGTGGCCAGGACCTCGGCTGACTCCCCCATGAGGGGCGCAGAAGTGGATTGCAAGAGCTGTCGTGGAGGCAGCTGCTGACGAGCCCCGGGGGAGACCTGGAGTTCCTCAGGGGGCTGCGGGTGTCAACAGCAGACAAGAGCACATCAGGAAGGTCTGTTCCCACGGCTGAGCCAGGGCCCTGGAAGTCAGAGCCTAGGCAGGGGCAGCCTCAGTCAGCGATGAGTGTCCAGAAGGGAGCCCACCCAGAGGACTGGGGAGGGCCAGAATAGGCAGTAGCCCTCATCTGTCCCATGGGCCTGCAGTGTTATTTACAATGGGCTGCCCCAACACCATGCTTGATGGGCAAGAGACTCGCAGAGTTAGGGAACCCTTCAGCGTCCATCAGATCTGTCCTCAGACAGCCCGCATGGACTGGAGCAAAGAGCACATGGAGCCAAGCATGCCCACTGTCTCACTTCCACAGGCGACTGTGAAGTGACACAAAGCGGCATGCAGCTCCAGGAGACAAAGCTTCTCAAGACAGGATAGCTAAGGACTGTGGCCTCCCTTCCCTCCATGGCTGCCTTTTATGGTCTGGAAAAGGAACCAGGAATAGCACCGAGGGTGGTCCAAGAGTGACACCTGGTGTCCAGCTCTGAAACAGCATGGCCAGAGGCATAGCAAGCAGGCAGGCAGGAAGCGCGACAGGACCCTCTCAGTCTCTTACCGGCACGGAGGGGCCTGGGACTGGCGTGGACTGTGTCACAGTGGTCACTGCCCGTGGCAGCGTGGAGGACACAGTTGTGATGGCGCTGGTGCTGGCGATGTTCACGCTGTCACCCTGGGTGCTCTCCACCTCTCCCTGATCACCAGCAGCTGGTGGGGGGTCTGTGGGGGTGACAGGCAGGAGACCAGTTGGCCTCCCCTGAGCTTTACTGCCATGGACTTCTGCCACCCACCCTCCTGATGACCAGAGACTCTTCTGGAGGAACACTCTCCTGGAGACTTCCGTGTGTGGCGGGGCGGGGCGGGGCAGTGCAGCCCACCCCATTCGTGGTGCAGGAACCACGGTGCCAAGCGGACTCCGGCAGGATTGTGGGCCCAGGGACAGAGCGGGCCAGCTGCCTTCACCCACCTTGGTTTGAGCTCATGTTTGAGGTGACAGTGGTGGCCGTATGTGTGGTGCCCGTCTCGTGAGTCTCACAGGGTGGGTTGGAGCACACTCTCTGCGTCGGGAAGGGAACCAGCAGCGTGGCACCAGCCTGGCCGGGGGCGGTGGGCACAGCGGCAGCCTCCAGGCCAGGCTCCAGGGCCCTGTGGGAGGGGCCGGCATCAGGGAGCAGGGCACCCATGCCAATGGACATGGTGGTGCCTGTGGAAGTGGTCTGGTGTGTCTCACAGGGGCGGCCAGCAGGCAGCTGCTGCCCGCCCTCAGGCTGGCCCGCAGCGCCATTGGAGGTGGCGGTGGTGGCTGTGTGGGTGGTGCCCGTCTCGTGGGTCTCACAAGGCGGGTTGGAGCACACCCGCTGGGCGCTGCCTGCGTTGGAGGTAGTGGCGGTGTTGGTGGTGCCTGTCTCGTGGGTCTCGCACGGCGGGTTGGAGCAGACCTGGCTCACGGTGGCTGAGGGGCACAGCAATGCCTCCAGGGCCGTCACAGTCACAGTGGTGCCAGGCGAGCCAGCCTGGAGGCCCTCGTACGCAGGCGCAGTAGCCCCCCGAGCCACACCAGGCTCCCCACCTGGGATGCTAGCTGTGTGAGCATGGTGCATCTCCAGCTGGCACCCCAAGGACACGTCCTTGCCACTCAGCGGGGCCAACTGCACAAAGGCAGGGCTGTGGCCGCCCACACGTGGGGTGCCAGTGGCCATCACAGTCGTGGTGCCGGTGGCGCTGATCTGGCGGGTTTGGCACTGGGGCCTGACGGAGCCCTGGGCCCCCTCCAGCACCCCAGGAACCACGCTGATGCGGACCACGGTGGGGGCACTGGAGGCATGGCGGGTGTCATGCTGCTGGCCAGTGCCGATGCTAGACATGGCCGTGGTGGCGGTGCTGGTGGTGCCCGTCTCGTGGGTCTCGCAGGGTGGGTTTGAGCAGCCATGCTGCCCGGCCATGTTGGAGGTGGCTGTGGTGGCGGTGTTGGTGGTGCCCGTCTCGTGGGTCTCACAGGGTGGGTTTGAGCAGACACGGACCACGCTGCCATTCTGCTGCCCCACAGTCGAGGTCACAAGAGCAGTGGCCTCCTGCCTGTCACAGACAAACTGCACTTGGGTGGGCTGGGGGTGTCCCCCAAGGTTAGCCACGACGGTAGTGGTGGCGGTGTTGGTGGTGCCCGTCTCGTGGGTCTCGCAGGGCGGATTGGAGCACACCAGCGTCACGGTGCCAGGCTGCACGTCACCCTGGCCCGAGTCGGCAATGGTGACTGTGGCTGTGGGCTGTTCCGTGGTAGGTGAGGCCAGAATGGACACAGGAAGGTCGTGCACAGGCTGGGCCTCCACCCCACTGGGTGCTGTGATCAGGGTGACCTGGGTAGGCTGGGAGACAGGCTGGGGGATGAGATCAGCAGAGTTAGTTAGTGCTCACCCAAGTGACGTGACTTCCCATCTCTCCCTCCCTTCCCACTCTCCCTCCAGCCTATGTGGTCACTAGCAACACCCCCTGCTCCTGGCCAGCACTGCTTGGCCCTCTGATGCCAAGACAGGAGCAGGCAGGGGCCATGTGGCAGGAGAGGAAGCTGGGCTAGAGTCAAGCAGGCACCTAGCAGCAGGAGGCACCTCACCACCTCCAGGGCCTCATAAGAATCCACATGAAGGGACTAGGGATTTAGCTCAGTGGTTAAGAGTGCTTGCCTAGCAAGCACAAGGCCCTGAGTTCCAAGCCTGGCACCAAAAAAAAAAAAAAAAAAAAAAAAAAGAAACAAACAAAAAATGCGCATGAAGACAAGTGCCATATGCTGATGAGAACAACCCTAGCATTTAAAAGCTGGCTGTGATTCAAGTAAAATACCACACCACAGCAATCTATGGAACAGGGACCACGCAACAACAGGGACATCTCTGCCCATGTGCCGTCCCAGGCCAGGCTACCCTACCTGCATGGTGATGGTGGGGGTGGTGAGCCCACCGGCGGCCGTCAGTGTAGTCTGTGCAGCTGACACAGTGATGGCAGTGGGGTTGATCACCTGGCTCGAGAGAGTGGCGATGGTGCCCAAAGTGGTGATGGGCGTGGCCAGGGAGGCACTGGTGCTGTGGCCCCCGGCTCCAGCGAGGCTAGTGGACACAGTACCCGTCACTGTGCCCAGCGTGGTGACCCCTGCAGGAAGGGAGGAGAGGCAGGGTGAGGATGTGTTGTCACCTGTCTCTAGAATGTTTCACCCTGGCCAGGCAGGGGGCTGGGAGCTCTGGGGTGCAGCTGCCTGGGCAGAGGGCCTCGCAGACAGCGCCAGCCCCACTTTGAGGAGATGGTCATAAGACATCTGTGGAGACAGAGCTCAGCCACTGCTGAGGCCCTAGTCTGTGGGCTACACACCTGTGGTGCCCTTCACAACCAATGTGGTGACGGCTGGCTTGACAGCAGAGACGGTGACAGGGGTGACCAGGCGAACGCCCCCCATGGGCACAGTGCGGAGGATGGTGCCTGGCTGTCCAGGGGCCCCCTTTAGCACCACCTAGAACACCAGAGCAAAGCGCCACCAATATCACTCCCGGGCCTGTCGGGAGAAGAGTATGCCCTACCGGGGGAAGGAGGCAGCCAGGCAAGCCTTACCTGAGTCACTCCCTGCTGTCCGTGGCCAGTGGCAATCTTGGGGACAGCAGTGATGATTTTGGCAGGTGCTCCAGTTCCCGAAGTCATAACCTTGGTGGTGATGATGGTGATGGGGGACTTGATGCCAGGACTGCTGGTCACACCTGCACAGAAGGGTGTGGGAAAGATGGGCTCTGTGAGGGCATCCAGGTCCCCATTTCCCTCAGCCCTCTTTCCAGGCAGCTGCCCTGCATCTCAGAGCCAGACATGGCAATGTGAGGTCAGAAGAGGGAGCCCAGGGACACAGCTCCCAGCCCTTCCTGCCGCACCCCTACCTGTGGCTCCTGCCTGGGTGATGATGGCCGACATGGGGATGGTCTTGATGATGGTGGTCGTGCCAGGCTTGGTGGTACTGGGGGAGACACTGCTGATGCCCAGAATGGTCGGCTTGGTCCCCGCCCCACTGGCCTGGGTGGTGGTGATGATGGTGGTGGGCTTGCCATCTGCTGAGGTTACCAGCTTCAGGATTGTCCCCGCTGGCAGGGGCCCTTTGGTCTGAAATGGGGAAGCAAGTGGATGAACCGTACAGGCTGGGTGCTCTTCTGCAGCCCAGGGAGCATAGGAGGTACCATGGATGGCAGGCCAGAGCAGCAGGATCCTCTTGTATAGGGGGCACAAGCTGTGTGGGGGCCACTGCTCATTTGCATCTGTGGGGCTGACCAAGGGAGCACTTCAGGTGGGACCAAGAGCTCACCTGGATGATCTGAGTCACTGGGCCAGTAGAAGCCTGGCCTGTGACTGCTGAAGTCTGAACTGGCTTGGTCTGGACCACAGACATCACTTTACCCAGATTAGAAATCTGAAAAGTAAAGGGTAGAGTGAGGAGTGAACTGGGTGCCAAATGAGGGCAAGGCCTGGGCCGGCCCTCTTCTGGAACTGGCCCGGACACCAAGTCACCACTGGCCGTCACTGTGTCCTGGCAGCTGTCACTCACCAGAGCACTGCCTCCAGGTACAGAGATGGGACTCTTCACCAGGGTGATGGTCTTAGTGACTCCACCTACCACCGTGGTCACCACCTGAGCTTGTTGGGCCACCGTCACAGTTCCCGATTTATGCACCGTGATGATAGGGCGGGTAGATGTGTTGGCGGCAGAGGAGACAGATGTCCCCACTTGGGCAGCTGCAGTCTTCAGCATGCGAGTGGCTGGGTTGCTTACCTGGGGCGGGGGCCAAGACAAGTGATGAGCAAGCAGAGCCTAGGCAACCGCCCAGAGTGCCCACAGTCCTGGCTCTACCCCTCCCTGGCTGCAGAAAGTTTGGCTCGGGGCCTAGCCCAAGGCTACCATACCCTGAAGGGCAACTGCTTATTCTACAGCCCAGGCCCCAAAGCAACAGCTGCCTATCCAATCACAGCAACCATGAGCCCCAGAGCTGAAGAGATGGACCCTCACCATGACAGGCGAGGAGGCCACTTTCACAGTGGCTGGTAGGGTGGTAGTGCCAGGCGTCACAGCCACTGTCTTCACAATGGTGGTACCTGCTGGGACACTGAGCACGGTGGGCGCCGAGGAAGGAGGGATCTTCTGGGTGGCAGCAGCGGCAGCTGCCAGTGCGGCCATCCCACTCATCTGTGGGTTGCTACCGATCACCTGTGGTGGGCACAGGGCGTGAGCCGCAAAAGCACCGCCTGCCTCCCACTCCATGGCCAAATCAGGCATCTGGCAGAAGCTTTGGCTCTTCCTCCTGACCCCCAACAGGTGTGGCAGCCCCAATGGCAAGAGTATGCCAGGCATTCAGGTCTTTTTAGAAGACTAGTCAGGGCTGGAGTGGAGCTCGGTGCTAGGGTACACACTCAGCGAGTACAAGGCCCTGGATTCCCAAAGGCAGTGCAAACACCACCGAAGACAGCCAGATTTCTGCCCGCAGGCTTCAGAGGTGGGAACCTAAGATGCCCCGAGCAACCTTCCCACACAAGTTTAGGCCCTCTAGAAGCACCACTCTGTTGTTCTCCGCAGATAGCTCACCACCAGCGCTTCACAGAGGGAAAAGGCACATGACACGCAGCACAGGAGCTGGGTCAAAGTCCTACCCAGTTCCCACCAGCCCAGCCCAGCCCAGCCTGGTGATAGCTCCTCACCGTCCCCTGAGCACTCTGTGTAGGCACAACCATTCGCACGCCAGCAGGAAGGGAGGTCACAGTGACAGGGGCCTTCCCAGCCTGGCTGGTAGGTCGCATGACCAGCGGGGTTCCTGCAGTAGCCTGCGGACCAGTCACTTTGAGGACAGCAGGGACACCTGACCAAAGAGGGGGCCGGCCATCAGCAAGTAACCTCTCCACAGGAGCCCCTGCCCCTGCTGAGTTGAGCATGCAGGCCTGAGCCACCCACTGACCCAGGGCAGCAGCCCCGGATGCCCACATACCCTGAGTCCTGGCTGCAGTGGGCACGGCAATGGAACTGCCTGGCACCGATGGCAAGACCTGGATGGTTGTGGTGGTGGGTGGCGCCGTGGCAGCCTGAGGCAGGAGCGTGATGCCTACTTGGGTCAGTGGTTGCACGGCAGGTGCGGCTGCTGCCGGGGCAGGGCTCTTGGGAGGGTTGGCAGGCACAGATGGGACCGGATTGGGTGTGGGGGAGGTGGCAGTAGCAGCCGTGGCAGGAATGTCATATTTCTGGAGCTGCAGAAGGTAACTGTCGGCTGTGGCCACCGCCCCCCAGCTCACCTCCAGTGAGTTGGTGTTGGCACGTACCAGCTGGACCCGGGCCGGGGAGGGTGGCTTTTCTGCAAGAGAACCCACTGGTAAGGCAGGCAGGGATGGGAGTGAGTGGTGGGGGCCTAGCTGGACGGCGCCTCACCTGTCTCCAGGTACCAGAGGTCCTTGCAGCAGACCTGATTGTTCCAGGCCTTGCGGTAGCCGTCGCGCCCACTCCAAATGTACAGGCGGGTGTTGATGGCAACAGCACAGTGGCCAGCTCGGGCGCGTGGAATATTGTCCTCCAGCGTGTCCATCAGGATGGTCTCCCAGGCCATGGTGTCTGCAGGGGTCAGTGCTGGGGTCAGCAGGGAAGGCAGAGGAAGCCATCCCACCAGCTCCTGGTTGCCCCCTGTCCTCCCGTTGCCAGAGATAGGGAGTGACAAGCAAGAAGTTGTCATAGCACTAAGTTACAAACAAAAAACCAACTCTGTCTAGCAAAAGGCCATAAAAAAATAACATAAAACATAAACGCCAAACCAGGAAGGCATCTTCCATTACACAGTTGAAAGTTTCAGGTCTCGCACATCAAGCAACAGCTCACCAACTGAGATGGGCAAAGGAAGCTTAATTCCCAAAGACACACACCCTTCGTCAAAATACGAAGAATATGAACTGGAAGCACATGGTTCCTGGTGACTGAGTTCCAGGCCTGCTGCAGTAGGAACTCAAGGGGAGCCAGGGCTGGGGGCTGGCACGCAGGGAGCTCCCATCACCCAACTGTGAGCTGAGGGCCAGGTTCCAGGGACCCAGGCACCGCCAGGGGTGTCTTCTCTGGTAAAGCCTCTAAGGAGGGCACTAAACCTCTAGGGTGGGTTTTCCTTTTCTTAAAACAGTCTCGCTATGTTGCTCAGGCTGGTGTTGAACTTGTTGAACGTGGGATCCTCCTACCTCAGCCTCCCAAGTAGCTAGGACTATAGCAGGTGCCACTGAGCCCAGCTCCCTACCCCCGAGATTTTACCCATGGAACGCACTTGCACAGGGTGAGCACCATGCATGGACAGTCACAGGAGCAGCGCCTGTACAGGCAGTCGCACCATGCTAGCCACTTGAAAGAACACCCTGCTCGCTGTGTGGGGATGTGGTACGACTGTCACGTCACGACAAGTGCAAGGCCAGCACAGCCCGCACACCACACTGGGACAAGTGGCCAGCAACAAGATGTGCTGAGGAGTCCCTGCAGAGGGTACCGTGCTAGGCCCCGGCCTGCAGGTGCAGAGAAAACTAAGAGATAGGAGCGGCACAGTTCCAGGTGTTTCCCCTGGACACTCCACTGGCTTTCACCCCCCACACCCAACGGCTCTCAGGGCCAAGCGGGGTCAGCCTCCCACAGGCCATGCCAAGCCCCAGGAGGCATACCCAGGTTGAGACAAGCCAGGGTGTTGGTACACTTCCACTCCTTCTCATGCGTGGCCACCTTGACGTCATCCATGACCAGGGGCACCCAGCCACCAAACACGTACATTCTGGGGAAGGGAAGCAGGAGAGGACTGTAGAGGAGGCAACAAGCCAGAGGCCACTTCTTCCACCCAGGAAGTTGGAACAGGCTTGGTCCTGCAGCTCTGCCCGAGTCCCCAGGGTGCCCGAGTGCTCAGACACCACAGCACACTCCAGCAGGAGCCCCTACTCAGCCCACCTAAGGCTTGCCCTGCTCGCCACCATCCCCAGACTCCCCCCAGGACCTTGGTGTCCACAAACAGCTGTGAGCCTCGAGTCTACAAAAATCTGTACCCTTGACAGGGCCCAGGCAGGGCCTCAGGCTGGGTGGTAGCATTTGCACTGGGCTACATCCCCAGCCCTTTCTTTCGTGTTTTGAGTCAGGGTCTCACTAGGTTGCCCTGGCTGGGCTGGAACTTGGGATCCTGCTAAATGGGCCTCCCAGAGAGCACCAGGATGACAGGCATGCACACCATGACCCCCTCCACCCTGGAACTGTCTCCTCTGGGTCCTCAGGGCTAGAACGGATGCCAACCAGCTGGGAGGAGGCCTCTCTGGGCTTAGGGAAGAGAAGAAGAGCCACTCACTTGTTTCCTATGGTGGTTGCGGAGTGGAGACTGCGAGGAAGTGGAGCCACACCACTGAGACTGGGCTTGTTCCACGTCAGTGTCTCTGCAGAGGTAGAGAGAGGGTTGGCCTTTCTCTACATGCCAGCAAGCTGCTGCTGCTGCCCTGCCCCTGCCCACTAGAGCCCCCAACTCTGGGTTCCAGCATTCCCAGAGCCAGCCTGACCATCCTGGCACAGTTTCTCCCAGGGCTGGGGCACTTCCTGTCTCCATGGAACCCACTCCCTGCCCCCAGCACCCTGCAGTCCACCCTCCAGGAAGCACCGTGCTGAAGCTGTACGCATGCTCACTGTTTCCAGTGGTGCTGGCTCTAAGCCAGGGGCAGCAGAACTGACACCCACCCTCCCAGCAAGCAGGGTTCTCCCTCCAGAACCCAGCAGCCACCCCCAGGTCACCAGCCCAAAGAGTCCCCAGATGGCCGCAGGTCTATGGACATTCAACTTGGTGGATGTGTTATTCTGCAAACAGACCGACCACTGTCAAGTCAACAGGGACCAATATCACCCAAATTGAGAGTTCCCCTCTAGAAACTGTGCTCTCTCCTTATTTTCATGTAAGCCAGCAGACCAACTCAGCTAACTGAGCCATATTCTTTCTTAAAAGGAATGCCGGGGCTGGGGATTTAGCTCAGTGATTAGAGCGCTTGCCTTGCAAGCACAAGGGCCTGAGTTCGATTCCCGGCACCACAAAAAAAAAAAAAAAAAAAAAAAAAAAAAAAAGGAATGCCACCAGCCCAGGGCACAGGGAGGAGCCCCCGCCATAGGGACTGTCATGCATCCCATCTCCAGCCCGCCATGAGGAGGGAGAGAGCTAGAGCAGTGGCAGCAGCAGCTTCTTACCAATATCAAGGGTCCAGAGGTCCCCCAGTCTGCAGCCACTCATCCCTCCATAAATCACCAGCTTGGACTTCTTGTTGTCCCTCTCAGTGTAGACCACCGCAGTATGTGACTCCCGGGGTGGGGGCAGGACCCCATAAGTGATAGGGATGTCCCAGGCCACTACTCCAGAGCCGGGCCGTAGTTCCAGGATGTATAAATCATTCAGGTACCTGAGAGAGAGCAAGGGAGAGGGATTACAGCCAGCCACCACACCAGGAGGCCTCACTTGGGTGTCCATCAGTGAACAGCACACTTCTAGAACAGGGAGGGGCACATCCAGATTCTTCTACCTTCACCCCAAAGGGCCAGAGGAGTCCCAAGGGTGAGTCCAACTGGAGCATCAAGACAGGGTGTGTGAGGCCACGTGACAGCATCAAGCTCAGCCCCAGCAGCAGGCCCAGCCTGCCACACACAAAGGCGACCATTATCCGGGGCCTCCCCAGGCTAGCGGGTGTTGGCTCGGGACTACCTCCAGACACAAGGCCTGGCCGGGGGCCTTGGAAAACACCCGTCAGGAAGCTTGTAGGCAATGGCCACTAGGCAGGAAAGCAATGGGCTCCAGACTGGGCCTAGTGCAGGGACAGCTCAAGTTAGGGCCGGCCCAGCCTGGTCACAGTGTCCAATTGGTTTTCAGCCTTCAGAGCAAGAAGGCTCCTTAGGGGAATCTGGAGCTACTCTCACTTGACAAAACAGTCCCAGGAAGGGTCAGGGTTGTGTGGGGTTAATGTTCACATCTGATGAAGACCACGGTGAGCCCCACAGCCCTACATGGAGACCCACCCTGGTAGTGGGCCACAGAGAAAAGCATGGAGCCTCACCTCGGAATGTTGTTCTTGGGGTCCTCGCTATCGTTGGCCAGACCTCCAAACAGGTAACATTTGTTGCCCACGAGGGAGAAGCTGTGTCCGAGCCGAGGACACGGAGGGGGCCCGTTTTTGGGTGTCTTTGCTTTGAGTCTCTTCCACTCCCAACGACTTGCCTATAAAAATCAAGACTCACAGCTGGAGTCCCAAGACAAGAAGATCGCACGGACGATTTGTGGCCCAGGGGAGGAGATGGCACGGGGGTGGGGGAGGGTGCTACTAGAGTGACTCTGCAGCTGACTCTCAGAGGTCCTCCATCACCTGGCTCCATCATCGTCCCCCAAGGCAGCCGGAAGGAGCTGTTACCTGGAGCTCATATAGGTCGTTGCTGTACTTCCCATATTCCACCATGCCGCCAAACACCAGCAGGCGGGTGCCATCACAGACGAAGCCATAGGCTGCACAGCCTGGAGGAATGTCCCCTCTTACAGCTGGGATGAACCACTGGTTGGTCGCTGGAGGACAGAATGAAACACAGGTCAAACCACCAGGAGCATCTGAATCTTGCCCTGCAGCCCATCCCAAGTCCCTGGCCTTCCCACACCGGCCTTGGGAGGCCTGGCCTGCCATCCGCGCCTCCAGCCACTCTAGCCGAGCCACGTGCCATAGTCATAGTCTTCAAACTGCTGCCAGCAGCCTGCGAGCACCCCACTTCCCGTCAAGGTCACATCAGCAGGCAGGAAACTGCTGAGCAAGATAATTCATCAGCTTCTGGGAATCCAGCCGCTGACTTCCTTCCCTACTGCTTGGAGGAGCACTGCAATAAACCTCCGTGCCCACAGTGCCCTCTCCAGGAGCCAGGCACCTCCTCTGGGAGCCCTGGCCCCAGCTCCTGCTGTCTGTTCCTACTTCCCGTGGCTCTGTCTCCTAGGTGATGGTGCACAGACTTGGTGACAGTGTACCCCTCCCCCACCACTCCGCCTACACCACTCCAGAACGTTCTCCAGCCAGAGGTAGCAGCTGGAACAGAGCTGTGTGTCGAAGTGGAGGGCTCTCTGAGCCTCCAACAGCCTGGCGTCTGCCCCTCCGCCCTGGTCTGTGTCCCTCTCCCTTGCAATGCTAGGGCTGTCCACCAGAGGACATGTCACCCCTCCCTGAACTGCAAGGTCCCGTTGCGCCAGGGTTAGGATGTTCCTAGGGGAGGGACCTGTCCAGGCTGCCCACTTCCCACACAGGGCGCCGGGGCGGGAAAGTGTTGTGAGAGTACAGGAACAAAAATTTCTCCCTTGTTCAGACAGACTCTCCAGCAAGAGACCATGGTCATCTACACGCCTGAAACATCCTGGGTGGGGCAAAGATCCCGGGCCGCAGAGACCTCAGGCCCTGCAGAGGGAGGACCCCCCCACACACACACACCACAAGTGACAGAACAGCTCTTTAGCTGAGTCACCACCACACTAGCTTCTGCCCATGCATGCAGGCACACACACACACACACACACACACACACACACACGCAAGCGCGCACGCAAGCGCGCACACACACACACACACGTGCGCGCGCGCGCTCACTGGCTCTGCCTAGCTCTTGTCCCTGGTGCAAGAACGAGCCAAAGGAAGCAGACAGAGCCATGCCGCAGAAGTCAGGAGAGACGGCCACAGAGCCCAAGGAAGAATAAACCCACAGAAGCCTCCAAGGCTGTCTCGGTTTACATGGTGAGAGCCCGGGGCAGTGGCTCACCCAAGGCTACTCAGGCCCACCTAGGGTTTCATACAGGCAGCCATGTTCCCCTCACTAGTGAGCCCTGCTGGCAAGGCACATGGCTCTGGGGCCCCCAGGCTCCTTCTACATTCTAGAATATTCCAGGCAAGGCAGCCCCCCCCAACCCAAGTCCCATCAAGAGCGCCTGTCAGGGTGAACTCCTGCTGTGGCAAACCTGGCCTTTCTCCTTCCACCCTTAACCCCCAAGCTTTTCTGTCCTTGAAATCTAACAGCTACCCTCAGGCAGCACCCCCTCCATCGTCCAGTGAGCATCGTGCAACCTAATCCTGGGCCTGTACTCCGCATGTGCCCTGACATGCCACTGCCCTCCAGGCTGCCACTCGAGGGGAATTTGGGACAATCGGCAGCAAAGATGTGTCCTCCGCCTGCCTTGCCTCTGTAAAACCAAGGCGGGCTTCAACCTGTGCCACTGGCCCTCCCACCCACTTCTGGGCTGCCAATTCCATTTATAGTTGCGCTGTCCCATTGCCACCTTGACACTGATACCTACCCAGCAGGGCAGATGCAATCATCACCTTTTTTTGCTTGTTTTTTGAGACAGGGTCTTGCTATGTAGTTCAGGCTGACCTTGAACTCACTACATAGCCCAGGCTGCCCTGGAACTCCCAGCGATCCTCCTGCCTCAGCCTTCCCCCTGTTGGGATGACAGACGTGGGCCACCATGCCCAGCAATCGTGGTCCTTTTTGTTCAAACTGTCACATCAGATCGTTTCCAGTGTGGCAGCAACCCCACCAGGAGGCCTAGAGGTGGCCCCTTTTATTTCCCATCTGGTAAAAAGGCCATGGACCCTCTCCTAGTGACAACAAGAGGACCCTGGTAGAGCTCAGCACCAAGCTCAGACCTTGGAAGCAGAGCCAGAGGGACGAAGGGCATGTGCAGAAAGGGCTGCTCAGAAGAGGTGACACTGGAGCCAGGCCTCAAAGGGTGAACAGGATTTCCCGAGGAATGAAGCGAGCAGGGCTGGTCAGGAAATGAATGGGAGAGGTGGGGAAGCAGTGAGGACAGACAGGATAACAGCTGTACTTGGTGACCAACTAGTGCACGGACAGAGGAGGAGTGGCTGAGGTGGTGGCCTGTGGCTTGTTGACCGAAGTAGGAGACAGGCAGGGAATGTCCTGTGAGGGTTTGGGCTCCCGCCCAATCTGCCACCCACTGGCAGGGCAACCCTGATCTGTCACTTCCCCCTCGGCCTGACTCCCTAATCTTCAGAAACGTTGAGTCCTGCTAGAGGTTTGCCAAACCTCCTTCCAGCCACGAGCCCGCCAGCCTTAGCCTAACAGCCCCCGAGGCAAATGCAAGCACCCAGAGGCAGGGTACACCCCACTCTGGCTGAGGCCTCTGCTACCCTAAGGCCTCCCAAAGGCCAGTCAAGTATCTCCTGGCCCCCATGGTGACTGCCACCAAAGAGGAAGGCCATCCTGGCCTTCTCTCTCATACTCCCTTCCCAAGCACACGGTCTATATACTCCAGCCCACATCACCCCCAGATCCCAAAGCCGAAACTCTCCCTACAAGGGCAAGTCTGCACCCCCAAGTGCTGAGGCAGAGGCCTGAAAACGTACCTTGACCTCATTTGAAACAAACAAAGGACACAAAACTGAGGTAAGCAGGAGAGGCAGCTGCCAGCCCTGCCAGGACTCTGGCTGCCAAGCGGCCAACACACCAGGGTCCCCAGGACTGCGATACAGCTGGCTGTGGATGGGGCAGGGCTGGGTCTGCTGGGCGCTGTTGCACTGTGTTGCGGCGAGGGGATTCTTGTGGCAGTTTCCAGACTGCTGCTTCGGAGGCGCCCAGCAGCCAACATCTTTGCAAACCGGTATGGACCAATGCCAAGGCGATCAACTCATCTCCATAAACTAACGAATATGCAGAGGCCTCACAGCCCAGGCAGAGGCCTGCAGTGGCCGTCCAAGCTGAGTGTAATTAGTCCCCTGGCCTACTTTCTAAAATTGCATCTCCCTGCCAGGGGAGCCTATGGGCTTTAGAAAAAAGTCCATCCAAGGAGCAGAGAAGGTGCGGCTGCTTACGACGCAGGCATCGCTAAAAACAGCCCCATCACCTGGGAAGCCCTAGCCCTGCCCTTGGCCTCGGCTTACGGGCTAATTTCTGCCACCGCAGCTGCCAGGCTGGCGCTTGCCACGACTCCCTTTCCGCAGCTGAGAGGCCCTGCTCCCTGGAGGCAACAGGTGCCGCGAGCAAGAACACAAAGGGTCACCAGCAAGCCGCCGTGATCTGAGTTGCCGCGGATGGGGGGTGCAGAGAGGCCGGCCTGCAGGCCGGGGGGGTCCCCACCCCTCTCTCCCTCGGCTCCCCAGAGCCACCGGAACCCAGGAGAACAGCGTGGGTGGGCGAAGGGGCGAGAACCGTGAGCTGTGACGGGGATGGCGCTGCAAGCTGCGCCTCTGCTGCAGAGAGAGGGCTTCCCGGAGGCCACCAAAGTCCCACACAAGCCTCCAGGCCTCAACCAGACTGGCGGCCTCTCCCGGGCCAAGGGGAGGTCCTGCGGCTGGCAGGCGGCCCTTGTGCTGCTAGGTGTGCAAAGGGGCCGAAAGGCGACCCGGCAAAGATGCGACAAAGCCATGGCGGAAAGGAAAGCGGTAGGCTCTCGCCTAGAGAACCAGCCAGGACACCGAGCAAGAGACAACATGTGGCTCCCACAAGGGAGCAGAGGCCAGCTGGTGCACCGGCCGGACCCACACACAGAGAGCTCGGGCTTGGGGGAGGCAGAGGGGGTGGCACTGACCCCGGCTGGCAGACAGGCAGGCGCGGCGAAAAACGCATTCACCGCACCCGCCGCCGATTACCAAGCGGCGATTTGGAAAACAAACAAACACTGCAGAAGTGAATGCCCAAAGGGGGAAGCCACAGCCGGCGATCAGTCTCGCCGCGGCACTCAGCCCTGGGGAGCCAGGCTGCCCTCCTGCCCCCTGGAGCGCACCCCGTTCCCTCCCGATCCAAACTCTGCTCCGCGCCCGCGCCGTCGGAGACCAACCCGAGGCAACTAACGGCGGGGTCTGGAGTGGCCCGGGCCTGGGCCGCCGCCTGCCCTCCCGCCCCGCCCCCGTCGGACCCCGGGGCTCCTCCTGAGTAACGCCAAACAGCCCCCCAACCCGGCAAGGCGGGCGGGGGAGAAGAAAGCCGATCGGCGGGGAGGGCTAGGCGGGGACGGAGGAGGAGGAGGGAGGAGGCGGAGGGAAGGGAAGCAGGGCGGGCGCGGGAGGCGATAGAGGGAAGCGGGAGGGAGGCTCGCGGCCGGCGGGCTTCGCACTCACCCGTGTTGTACACGTGCAGCTCGTCCACGATCCCCTCGTTGCCGCCGCCGAACACGACGATGAGCTCCTTGATGGCCACGGCGCGGTGGCCGTGGCGGGGCCGGGGCACCGGACCCGACCAGCCCACCACCCGCTTCCAGCGGGGCTGCAGGAGCACTGCTGGCGAGCTGGCGGGCGGCACGGCCGAAGCCATGGCTCGGGAAAGGCGCGGCGGGGAGAGTCAGCGGCGGGAAGGGCGTCCGGGGTCCGCGCACACACCCCCCTCGCTCTCAGGCAGCGCTCGCGGAGCAGCAGCTCCTCACACGGCGCTGGACGGCTCCATGGAGGCCGCCATCTTAACTACCGTCCGTCCCCGCCGCTCTTCCCCGCCTGCTCGCACGTCCCGTCCCCTCGAGAGCTTGGCGACGCCGGCGGGCGCCCAAGCCCGCGGAGCTGCGGGCTGTCGAGTGCTGCCGCCCTGAGTCTTAGCCCGGGTGTCCCGGCTCACGAGCTCCGGCGGGAGGCCCTGGGAGCCGCCATCTTGAGCCGCCTCTCTCTCCTCCCTTCCTCAGTTGTATCCCTCCCCCGCCGGAAATGGCGGAGCCCCGGCCCGGTTCCCACACCCCCAAGTCCCCAGCACTAGCCGGCTTCCGGGGCGGGTGGAAAGGAGCCACGAGCGCCGCGGTCGTCGCAGCCCAGCCGGCGCTCAGACCACAATTGTGGGAGCCGCCATCTTGAGACTGTCCCGCTTCCCCGCCCAACGCTCAGCACGGCCGCCTTTCCCGAAACGGCCGCGACACTCCAACGAACGGAGGCGCGCCGGAGGCTTGCTCAAACAGCTCCAACTCTCCGGGGCTGCTTGGGGTCTGCGCCGTACGGTTCGTGAGGTCTCGCGCTTCTCCCTTGAGTCCGCCTCTGCTGCTCAGGCTGCGCCTGCCGCCCTGGGAGCCGCCATCTTGAGACTAGCGCCCCCCTTCCCCCCCATTCTCCTCCTCCTGGGTCAGTTCTTCCACTGCAAACCAAACGCAAGGCAGCGGCCAATCCTCGCTTCCCTCTTTATGACTCTGTCCCACAGGAGCCGCTCCAAAAAGCCCGAGTTAGGCCTAGAAGTGGCAACTGTACGGCAGGAGGAGCGGTAACGGCAGGGCGCTCATGCCTCCTCCCTGGGAGCCGCCATCTTGTGTGAAGAAGTAACAACTAAACATGGCGGCGGCGGTCGGGCGAGGGGGCGGAGCCGGGCGACGTCACCGCTCTCCGCCCTCGCACCGCTTCGTCTCTGGGCCTAAGCCTTTCACAGGACCCCTGCGCTGCCTCGTGTCGGGGGAGTGGGTAGTGCTGCGCACTCGCCTAGGGCTCGAGCCGCGCTCGGGTCAGGTGCGAGCACGCCTCGCCCCAAAGCCCCCCAGAGTGCGCCTCCACGCCTCCGCCCTGGGAGCCGCCATCTTGCCACTTCCCCTCGCCCGGCTGTCCACGGGCGTCAATAGCGACTTTCAGCACAAAACAAAGATGGCGGCGGCGGCGGCATCTGGGGATGCCCGGATAAGAATTTTAACCTCCCCCACGAAGCGTTCGGCCCCGCCCCCTCGGAAACAGTCTCCCGGGTCGCTGAAGGGTGACATGCAGGAGAAGTTGCTTTTAACCAACAGTGGGGACAGGGGCACGGGATGGTAAAAGTAGCAGAGAACAAACACTGCAGTAGCGCCTGCAGCCGAGAAGCAACCGTTTTCCCGCCCAGCTCAATCAGGAACTGGAGGAGGCGACTGGAGGAGGGCGGTGGGGGGCCGTGGGCGGGACGAGAATGGGCGGCGACGAAGCTGAGCGCACGAGCCCAGAGGGCGGGGCCGCCACCGGCTCCCAGGCTCTGCTGGCCCCGCCTTCGGGTGCCGCTGTCTCCTCCCGCACCGCGGCGAACTGAGCCAGGCCGCGCGCCGGGACCGGGACCGGGCACGCCAGGCCGTCCTCGCCGTCCCGGCGTCCCCGCCTCGCCGCCTTCAGGGCGGGCGGAGGGGCTGACTGTGCCTGAGCCGAGCGGGCGGGCGCGGAAGCGGCTTTCGTCACTCGTGTCAGCCCGCCCCGCCTGCTTCCCAAGGCACGTGCCCCGCCCCTGCGCAAGCGCACTGCCGCTTTTTGGGTCCGCCCTTTTTCAGATTTGAATTTTCCCCAAGCCAGAGAGAGACAGACAGACAGACAGACAGACAAAATACCCGGATGGTGAT
Organism: Hystrix cristata; assembly: GCA_004026905.1. Taxonomy (NCBI): domain Eukaryota; kingdom Metazoa; phylum Chordata; class Mammalia; order Rodentia; family Hystricidae; genus Hystrix; species Hystrix cristata. The sequence continues at coordinate 53,083 of PVJO010002222.1, read as the reverse complement.
AGCTGGCATTTTCGCGCCAACACTGGAAGTTCTCAGAGCCACCTTGCGCAGTGGGGACCGGCATAGCCCCTCGTTCCCGATCTCTCGGGAGGCAGCTGCACGTCACCCTCGCCCCACGCAGGCTGTAGCGCAGGGTTCCTGCCCTGGGGTCCTGAGCTTGCAGCGAGGGCAGATGGTGATCCCTCAGCTTGAGCCTCATTGTATCTCTATTCTCTGGTCGAAATGGGGCAGTTCCCGAAATTACACACGCAGGCAGCACAGCACAGAGCCTTAGTCATACTTGAGATTTTGTCACCAAAATAAATGCACAGAACGTTTCAGACCCTATAGCTGTTTTGTAGGTAGCTGCCATCTAGAGGTTAACTAAATTACAAGATCTACCAACAGGCCATTTTACTTTGAAATTACTATGTTCAACCTGCTGGTAGACCTTACAATTTAATGTGTTAGGAAAGAAGCACAGATAATATCACACTTTTTCAAAAATACTGTAATAGGGTTGGGGGGTGTAGCTCGGTGTACAGCTCCTTCCTAGCAAAGCGCCTAGTCCCATCCCCAATACCTGGGCGGGGGGCAGCAAAAATATTGTAATAATCAGGTGGGTGTGGTGGCGCACACGTGGAATCCCAGCTGTTCAGGAGGCTGAGGCAGGAGGATTGCGAGTTGCAGGCTAGCCTGGGCAAGTTAGCAAGACCTTTTCTCAAAAAGAACTAAAAATGTAACTCATTGGTAGAGTGCTTGTCTAGCATGCACAAGGCCCTGGGTTCAGTCCCCAACGCTGAAAAAAAAAATGTGTAATCACCCTGTTTTCTTTTTGTTTGTTTTTTGTTGTTTGGAGACAGGAACTCACCATGTAGCCCAGACTGACCTGGAACTCACAGCAATCCTGCCTCAGCCTCCTGAGTGTTAGGATTCCAGGCATGTGCCACCACGCCTGGCATTATCCTGTTTTCACATACTAAATTTATTTGGTAATTCTCTGTGGTTTTTGGCTATGCAATTGGGAGCACTCATTTGAGAAATGCCAAAAAGCCCCTGTCACCAACTGCCCTGTGTGATCTTGGCCAGTCACTGGCCCTCTCTGGCTGAGTCCCTTCCCTGTAAGGTAAGGAAATAGCTGCTGCTTTCCAGGGGCCTGGCCTGGATTCAGCGCATCCTGCTCCCAAATGCAGGAACTGTTGGGATTTCTCAGAACAGCTTGGGCTTATGGCTAGCCCAGGTTGTCTTCACCTGCTGTCCTGTGCCATGTCATGTCCCCTTATCTTGAGAAAGATAGCAAGAGGTGGGATGTAGTTGGGTGAGGTGGCACACGCCTGTCATCCTGGCACTTGGGAGGCTAAGGCAGGAGAATTGTTGTGATTTGAGGTTTGAGGCCACCCAGGGCTACACAGCAAGACCCTGTCTTAAAAAGGAAAGAAAGAGGGGTGGAGGATTTAGCTCAGTGGTACAAGTGCTTGCCTAGCAAGTGCAAGGCCCTGAGTTCAATCCCCAGCACCAAAAATTAAAAAAATAAAAGAGGCTGGGGATGTAAAAAAAATTGAATTCTCCACAGAAAGTTGAGGGCTAGGGGCTAAGTCTGCCTTCAGAGCCACCGTGTGGTTTAGATGTCCTCTTGGGCTGGAGTTACCAAAGGGTCTTGTATCAGTGTGCAGGTGACAGGTTTTGAAGCCACCAGCCAAGGCCTCAAGTGCTCTCTGGTCACCTCTGGGGTGCCCCTGCAGACCCCAAGACTGCATCTTCTCCCACAAGCTTCACTGGGACTTCATGGAAAGCTCGTGTCATCCTGTCGTGTCACTTTGCATCTATCTACCTGCATACCCCAGGGTCTCAGCCCTTGCCACTCAATGCTGGCCACTCTAAATGGTAAGGTGAGGCTGAAGAAGGAGGACACTGGGCTCTGCCACAGCTTCCCAGTGGAGCAGGTGTCCTCAAGGCCCTTGCCACAGCCTCATGGTGGCATGTGGCTCTTCTGGGCTCAGAGATGGCCTAACACTGGGCTGGGTACAGTTCTTGCAGGTGGTGGTGAAGATTCTTCTGGAAATTGCAGAGAGGGCCAAGACAGCCCAGGGCGGTCTCTGCCTACCTCAGGGCCCTGCCTGGGACTGCAGCGTGGGGCCAGCCCTGCCTGGAAGGCTCTGCATGACACCCTTGTTCCCAGCTCAAGCAGAGCACCCAGAAAGCAGGTGGTGCCCTCAGGGGCCCGGGATCCCACCCAGAGGAGGTGGCAGAGGCCACGTGGCACCCACACAGGCTCTGAGGTGCCCAGGAACTGCCCCCCATCCAATGTGGGACCTCAGAGCCTGTGTCAGGGTGTGTGGTGTGGCCTGGAACCCTCTCTACACCCCTGGTAGTTTGCTGGCACTGGGGACTGAGCCCAGTATGTTTGCACTGAGTTCCATCCTAGCCCTGTTTTAGTTTCAGACAAGGTCTCACTAAATCACTGAGTAGCCCAGGCTGGGCTCTAACATGCAACCCTCCTGCCTCAGCCTGCCAAGTAGCTAGGATGATGGGCATGTGCCACCCTTTCTTTGATCAGTGTTTCTCAGAGTATAGCCATGCAGCTTCCTGTCCCTTCTGGCCTTGTTTCGCACAGCTGGGAGCCAGCAGTTGCCACATGGGGCCTCCCCCTCGCCCTAACAGTTGAAGGCTCCTGGGCCATCTGTACCAGTGGAGTAAGAAACCAGAAGTGTGAACTGCCACCCGGCATGGCTGTTCCCTCTCAGGACATTTTATCCCCAGAAAAACTCATTTTCTTGGGTTTGCACTGATGGCACTGGTAAGAGAGGCTCTGAGGGCAGGTGGGGGACAGTGACCAGAAAGCCAGTGTTGCCCAGGCCACCCAAGAGGACTCTGAGGTCCAGACAGCCCTGCTTCCCAGGTGTCTCCCAAAAGCTTGTGCTGCTCCCTAGCGCATGTGAGTGCCACTTGATCTGGACACGATGCCCACTATCACTGACCCTTCTTGCTACCCCACTTGAGTCTCACATTGGCAGCTGTGTGCCTGCATGTCCTCTGATGCAAACAGGACACACAGGGGTCTATGGCCACCAGTCATATGACCTAATGACAGTCTTCAGGTCCCCACGTGGGTGTGATCTGGGGAGGGGAGCAGGGCTGTAGAGCCAAGGGGCTGCAGGCTTTCGGGGTTGCGCCAGTTAGATGGAGTAAGATGTGATTTAACCTGGGCCCCAACACATGCACATGCAGTGCACACTGCTGTGGCCCGAGCTCTTCCTCGGTCGTTTCTCTTCTGCCCCACGGCTACAGGAGCACTTTCACGTCCCAGCTCTGAGTCTTCGTCTGTTGGACAGAAAGACCAGTCTGTTAGCCCAGGCTGTTGCTGGCCAGCCAACATAGGGGGACCAGAAAGTCCAGTAGTTGAAGTTTTGTACCCTCCTTGGGTTTTCTTTATAGCTTTTGGGTTTGCAGTCTTGTTTAAAACAGTTTTGTGCATGGCCAGTGACACTTGTCTACGTGTCAGCTGGCTGTTAAGTCAACATCTCCTATGGCTGCTTCAGATCTTTCACTATTTTAATGAATTATAAAGTGGTCCCAAAGGCTAGGGATGCGGCTTAGGGCAAAGAATGCACTTAGCACGTGCAAGGCTCTGAGTTTCATCCCCAGCACCAAAAAACAAATTCTCCAATAAGAGTAACTCAGAAATTATCATGAAGGACAAATCTATGTTTAGACATAAGTGAGGGCCAGTGCCGATTGTGTCCAATAGGAGATGGTGGGCTAGGTTAGGCGAAGCATCACGGCCAGGAGGGCAAGTCCTTCTTCCAGCCCTGGGATGGGGCTTGGCCCGTAGACCGCTCCCTCCGCTGCAAAGGTCAAGAGAGTGCAGACATGGGATGCTGAGATGCTGAGAAGCCACAGGCGGGTGCTGCCTGTTGCCCAGCACGCTGAGGCAGGAGAGTCACCACGACTTAGCAAAAGCCTGTTTCAAAATGAAAAAAAAAAATGTAGCTCAGTGCGAAGAATCTGGGTCCAATCCCCATCACTGTGAACAAAAGAGGGTTGGTGGCAAGAGCAGCCTGATGACATTAGTGGTGGGTGGATGGTTACACAAGACACTGTCTGCCCCGTGAGGAATGTCACCCTGTGTGCTGCAAGTGTGCACCAAGAACAATTAAAAACAAAACCCAGGGCTGGGGATTTAGCTCGGTGGTTAGAGTGAGCTAAAGCCAAGGCTCTGAGTTCGATCCCCAGTGCCAAAAACAAACAACAAAAAAACAAAACCCCAAACTGTGGCTTGGCTAAGCAGTAGAATACTATTCAGCCTTCGAAAAAACAGAAGTTCTGAGCTGGGGTTCGACCCAGGGCAGAAAGAAAGGGAAGGAATTCTACCTTTTCCCAGGGGACACGGCACTCAGTGCCACCAGCTAGGCACAAAAGGAGACTGGAAAGGTGGGGGCGGGGCTGGAGGGGCATAGGCGGGGGAGGTGGCAGTTACACACTGATGCCTGGAGCTGGGTGTGGTGAACCCTCTGTCATCCCAGCATCCGGAAGGCCTGGTGGGAGGGTGGCAAATTCAAGTCTAGCCTAGCAGGCTACGTAGAGAAACACTATGTTATGTGAGTTTCAGCACAAATTTTGCTTTTGGTGCTGGGCATGGACGCCAGGACCTCAGTCCTGAGCTGGGCTGCTGGCCCTTGAACCGCAATCTGTGACAGTGTCAGGTGGCACTGGAGAGAAGTCCCCAAAGCCTCCGTTCCTCGCTTCCCCTTCCACAGGGTGAAGTGGGCGCAGAGCCAGGAGGTGACAGAGGCAGCGGAGCAGCCCTCTGCTACCCACCCACCACTTTAAGGGCGGCAGCTGCTCACCCCTGAAAGTAAGTTTGGAGAAGCTGAGTGACCTTCAAGTCATGGATGTAGGAAGCGGCCAAGGTGGGGTGTGCAGTGGGCCTTGGTTTGGTTTTTTTTTTTTGGTGCCGGGGATCGAACTCAGGGCCTTGTGCTTGTTAGGCAAGCGCTCTAACCACTGAGCTGTTTTTCAGGCAGGTCTTGCTATGGAGCCCAGGCTGTCCTTGAACTCAAAACGACCTTCCTGTCTCAGCCTCCCGAGTGCTGGGATAACAGGCGTGTGCCACCGCGCCCGGCTTTCCCCATTCCTCTGGTGACAGGTATCAGCTTTGTTTAGGGTTAGGGTTATTCTAAATCAAGCTACTCCTCACCCTGCTGCCAGCCTCACTCAATACTGCTTTCGTCCTTCCCAGTGCTCATGGCAGGCAGGCTAATCTTGGGGGCACCTGCTTTCCCCAGGGTGCACAGAGCAGGGCCTGGGCCCTCAGAGACATGGAGCCAGCTCGCCTCCCCACAGCAGGGCTGCAAGCTCACTCCCAGGTGAGTGACCAGAGAGATGTCCCAGATGTGCCAGGGATGACGCCCAGAAAGAACTTCATGTTTTCCCAAAACAAAACATTAGCTGAAAGAATCCAAAAGGGGATTCAGAAAGCCATACATCAAACCAGGCACAGTGCACACACCTGTCATCCCATCACTAAAGGAGGCCGAGGCACAATTATCGCAAGTTCCAGCCCAGCCTGGGCAACTATGAAGTAGTGAGACCCTGTCTCAAAATAAAAATATAAAAGAAAAGGATGGGGATGTAGTTCAATGCAAGGTCCTGGGTTCAATCTCCAGTATGTAAGGAAGGGAGAGAGGGAGGGAGGGAGGAAACCCCAAGAAAACAGAGGTCACCACAACAGTGCAGAGGCGGCCATTATGAAATCTGTTACCCTAAATCCCAATATTCATGTCTGAAACAGAAAGATGAGGGTGGAAGACGGTGAAGGCATCTTGCAGGACAGGTGGAGCTCCACGATGAGTGCCTGCCTGCCATGTGTGAGGCCCTGGGCTCCAGCCCCCACACTGCAAGAAAAAGTCTTTTCAGCCATTCCACTTCCAGTGCAAACCCAGCAGACTGGAAGAGGGGTGGGAAGAAGCTTTTTGTACCCACTGTTTGCAGCAGCATTAGTCGCAGTTGCTAAAAGATGAAAAACAAGCGTCTGTTACTGGATGAGTGGATAAACAGAATACGTCTGTCCATATAACTCAATATCATCCTGCCCTTCAATGGAAAGGGACACCCGGGTGTGGGGACACACATCTGTGATCCCAGCACTAAGGAGGCTGAGGCAGGAGGATCTTGAGTTCGAGGCCAGCCTAAGCAACTTAGCAAGACTGTCTCAAAATTTAAAAAAAAAAAAATGCGTCAGGAATTTAGCTCAG